>JASDQU010739798.1:138608-163096 GCA_032191745.1 Picea mariana | reverse complement strand
TTTGATGTATGCAATGGTTTGTACTAGACCAGAAATTGCACATGCAGTGGGAGTTTTGAGCGGTTATATGTCAAAACCAGGGAAGGATCATTGGACAACAGTAAAGAGGGTCTTCAGGTATCTTCATGGCACTACCAGTTATGGATTGTGCTACCAAGGAAGACTAGGATTGGACAGAGTGCTGGACATACATGGCTTTGTTGATGCAGACTGGGATGGATATCTGGATCACAAAAGATATACAAGTGTGTATGTGTTTAACCTATTTGGAGGAGCAATCATTTGGATGAGCAAACGACAGGTTGTAGTGGTACTCTCAACTACAGAAGATGAATACACGGCAGCCACTCATGCAAGCAAGGGAGCAGTATGGTTACAAATATTGTGTTCAGGTATTGGGTTGGTACAACAAGCAATGAGATTAGATTTTGACAATCAGAGTGCAATCTTCCTAGAAAAGAACCTAGCTTATCATTCGAAGACAAAGCATATTGATGTTCAGTATCACTTTGTGAGATTCATGGTTGAGGAAAAGAAGGTGTTGCTGGAAAAGGTTGACACTTTGAAGAATGTTGCAGATTCATTGACAAAGTCTGTGAGCACATGAAATTTCTCCTGGTGTAGAGTAACAATGGGAATTGTTTCCTTGGATTGTTGACTATATAATCCCTTGGACCCCTGAATGCAAAGAAAAGAACAAGTGGGAGAATGTTGGGTATGTGTTATATTCTTTGTATGTGTGTGTGTGGGTGCATTAGATAGGACAACTGCATCTACGCTGGGTGCTTTCCTAGGAGGGTCCCAGGGAGGGGCACGTATGCCTACCCTTTGTTACTCACAGTGTTCGAGGAAGAGCCCCAAAATTTGTTTTTGGGCAGTTTTTGCTATTTTTAGCGGTTTTGTAAATTAATCCCAGATTAAGGGATTAGGGTTTTGGTATCTACAGAATACCTAAGAACATTGTATATATATTGTATAGTGAATCGTGAAATTCGGTATAATGAATATAAGAAAGGTTTTTCCGGTTGAGGGTTTCTGGTATAAATCTCTGTGTACTATGTGAATGAGCCATTGATTAATTTATGTTTTTCTTAAAAATCTATATGCATTGCTTTACTTCAAAGGTTTAAAACTTACAATTTGGTGGGGTTGTACTTCTCCCTTGAGAAGAAGTTTTCCCCTCGCCTCCTTGTGAAGGAGAGCTAGTGGATGGATGGCATTGGGAATTGGACCCACGTAAAGTGGAACCAAGCAAAGATGATCCCAAAATAATGGTTCTCACAGGGGTGTGAGATGGTTGATCTGGTGAGTTGGAAAGACCAGGAACTCCTCCTAAAATAGGAGGGAGATTCTGCAAGCATCTGGAATGATGAGGATTTTGTGGGTCTCCTATGATGTCCGACTAGCATAAGTGAATGTGTGAAAATGGTGATGAGAGAAATAAATGAAAAAGAGACTTGTATAATTTGGACCTTCATAATATAACTCAAAATTTCATTTAATCAAATGAGCATCATACATAAATCAACTATAAATAAGCATACATATGGGTAGGTGGATTTTTCCCACATGGGGGAACAAATAAAGAAAATGCTCATGTCCTAAAAATATGTATAGTAATTCCTCTCAAATGGCACTGGACCTTCCAAGAGCACTCAATAATGGGGTTTGAAGCCACTAGAAGAGGAACTAGTGAAGGATGAAGTAATCAATTATAATGAGGGGTAGAGGGTGCATATCTTGATAGAGCTGGCGATATTTCCCACTAGCCACACAAAATCTTATCAAGGTACAATTGAAGTCCACAATTGCCACCTGGGTAGATGTCCTAAAGTTGGTTACTAGGTACCTCGTTCAAAGTGTGACATTTAGATTTTCGGCCTCAGAAATGGATCACAGGTTGGATCCCTTCCAAGATTTGGGTGACTCAAGGCAGGACGCACAGAACAACCGGACCTCGGCCTTCAACCCTTCATGGGTATCCTCCTTCCTTATGGTGTAGGAACACTTGACTTTGAGGATTTTAAAGTTCCCTATTTGTCAACTTCTAATGTTTGAAAAATGTGAGAACCAGATAACAGGGAGTTATTTGGATGCCTACCCTCGAGATCCTACCTAGACTAAAAAAATTATTTTGGCACCTCCTGTGGAGGAAAACTTAGTGAGTTTTAAGAAAATTTTTAGATGTGGTGGGTTGAGATATTGGAGGTGTGAACCAATCTCATTTGAATTAAGTGGGTCTGGATAATTTCTTCAAGAAATAGTGGGACGTTTCAGAATTCCTTAGGAGAAAACCCACTTCAACCTCCATAATTCGAGATGGAAATTATGTGAGTGAGGAGTGACTTTGTGTGTGAGCAAGTGATAAAATGTGCCAAATTTTGATAAGTTAGGTGTGAATTTGCAACATGTGGACTTCCTGTGGTCCTTACAAATCTTTGTTACCTATCTTACTAATTGTCATTGGTACAACCTTGCATAATTTTAAAATCCCTAAAGAACTATCACGTGGACATATGGGTCCTTACCAATCCTTTAAACTCCCTAATGTTGTTTATACTATGAAATCTTGAAAAACTATCCTATTTTGCAAGCATGTGGGCATGTATGGGCTCGTTAATTTGATCTTTAAACTCTCATATTGATGTAAACTAAGACAACAATTTCAAGAAACTATCCTAAGTTTGCAACATGTGGGCAGGTATGGGCCTTTACAAATTTAAGATCATTTCAAAAAGAAACTAGGAGGGGCCCTAAGGGGGCTTTGTCCTCTCCTAAAGAATTTTTTTTAAGGGAGATGAAATGTCCCCTTAACCACCTTTTTGATTCTCAAGATCACTCTATGGTGTGAGAGAAGAGCATACTCAATGATCAAAGTTGATTTATGGTCCCAATGCAAGTGTTTTTATATGTGATAGAAAATAATCTAAACTTAATTTTTACAAACCAAACAAGCCATCCATGTGGAAACCAAAGAAAAAGAGGAGAATACATGGTTTTGTTTACCACCTAAGTGCCTATGTTTAGATAACCTTTCATATGGGAAAGGATTCTATGTGGAGTGCATTTACAATTTGCATGAAAGAAAAAATTTGAAGGCCAGGGGCCTTCAAATTATGACAAAAATCCTTACAATTTTGAAACTCTGGAAATGTGTGTGGGTTACAGTTCAGATAGAGGCACAATGGGAACACAGTGCATAGATAAGAAAATCCTTTTGGGTGCACAATGCAATAAGTGTGCATCTGTGGGCTGAAATACCTGTGCATGTTCTGATATGCGTCCGGGGGGTTGGGAGGGGTGGGGGGGGTTGAGTGAAATTCTCCTCAGCTCAAAACTTGGCTCTTGACAGGTAAGGCTAGGCCGGTTTTGGTACCTGCAAGAAAAATGGATAAAAAATAAGTGTTCTCTCAGCCCAAATAGGGTATAACTTGATACCTTTCCCTAGTATGTTCGCCAATCTGATGTGTCTGTTTTGTCACTTGGGTGAGCAAAACAAGGGAACCTACTTGCCTATTTGGGCCTGCTAGATAAGACAGAGGTTAGTGCATGAGCTAAACAAGCCAAGAACATGAAATAAACAAGTAAACAAACTAAAAACAACTAAGGAAATAAAACTAGAATTCATAAGAAACTTTTAGAACCATAAACAATAAACCAATGACCAAGATTATGCTACCAATCGATAACTATATTAGCTGGAAAAACACTGTAGAGAAATGAGGAATTATGAGTCCCCTCTTCCTCCTTGGGAGGTCTCTTGAGTTCCCTAATGGAGATCTCTTCTTATAATGGTAGAAAAGAAAGCAAATGATTAAGAAATCAATGCCTATTCCTTGAAAAAGTGAGTGGAATGGCCTATTGGACTGTTGCTAGAATTCTCCAAGGAGAAAAGAGGATTCTCAAGGGAGGATTGAGAAAGCATAATAATACTATGAAAATCTTAATTTCTTAGTTCACTCATGGCCTCCATTTATAGCATTTCTTCAAGGCAATATTCAATTGGTTCTTAGTGTGAACAAGGGGCCCTTTAGGGCACCCTTTGGTCCTTGACTAGCCCCCATTCAGATTTATCTCAGATCTAAAGGTGAAATCAAGTTGGGAGTTGGTCCATAAGTGGTTGACGGGCCAACAAGTACCATAAATGCACCATTCATAGGAGTGCATGTATTTTCTTGTACACAGTCGCGCATATGGCACATTATGCTCTCTACAGGCTTCTTTGTCCCACACACTGTGTGCTCTCTTCCTTTAGTGAGTTTGTGCATGTCAATGTTTTCCCAATTGTATAGTTTTTTCCTCCTGGAAATGCATTTTGGTGTTGCAGGTGAACTAATAGTTGTTTGGCATTTTTGTATTTCTGTAAACATTTGCATGCAATGTTGTAGATAAAATTTCAGTGATAACAGTAGGAATAGATCCTTCTGATATAAATAATCTTCCATTTGCATCTTCTGTAACTGGTAATTTTGGACGTTAAATTTCTTGATCCTAAACTTTCCATCTTCCTCCATTTCTCTTAATCTAACCAGGAACCCTCTTTTCCCACGAGTTACCTTTCTCTCTGATACGAGTTGTTATAAAAATAGGATTGCAAATCAATTAAAATAAAACAAATGTGGAAATAAAAAATAAAAGATACATAATACAATAGATACATATGTACGTAGTTCACCCAGTGTGGGATAGATCCATCAGAGAAATTGACAGGTCCTTCATTTTTATCATCCATGAAAATGAATGGATAAACCTAAAACACACCCATTGTAACTTCCTCTTCTTTCTCTCACAATCTCCTCTCTCAGAATACAATATTCGTGATAATGCATAGCCACAATACAATTCCCACTTAAAAGAGGGTTTCTAGTAGGTTGGTGCCTACTAGAAACATCAATATACGCAATGTGTCATTAATGTCAAATATTCTCTTTCCCCCAAGCCTTCACTTGCATAAAATTGCTTCTCTATCTCTATTGTCACAACACATTCCTTCAGTTCATAATCTGCTTGATTTTGGAGGCTCCTTCGACCTTTTACCTCCCAACCACCCTTAGAAAATTACAATATCTTCCTTTGATTCTATGGAATCCTCGAACCTCATATCCTTAGATATTCTCTTCACACGATCCAGAGTCACTCACTCATATTTTTCACACTCAAATCATATTCAGGCAATGATATTTATATAGTCCATGCTTCCATGGATTTGTCCAAAAGAAAAACATCCATGGGTTTGTCTCCATATCTCCTCAAAAACATGCTACAAAACTCCTTAGAAACCAACATAGACCCTGTTCACGTTGTGCATGGTTTGTAAGACCCTAGTTTCGAGTTATCTATGAACACCAAAACCAACCAGACACTAACCGTTTTAGCATCACCCACTTGCACATATGAAGTCTCACATAAGGTATCTATTGGAACTGCGAGAACCAAGTTTATGCAGTACTGAGGGAATGGAAGGCGATCATTCTGTTCATTCTCCATTACTTAGGATTTTTCCAAAAACTAATTTTCCAATAGAATCCCTTTGGTTTTTTGTGTGATCTACACAGAGACCATAGTACAAAATTCAACACCTAACAATCCTTCGATAAGTCCTCGATTTAATACTGACTTTCAATATGCCCATTTCCCCCAAAAACAAACAATCCGTCCTCAATGCTTACTAGTCATCAGATCATGTTCTCAATTAAATCTCAACCGTTGATCTCATTCACCAATCATTAGCACATGCATCATAGATTCAACGCATAATGATCGACTGATCATTCCTTCAGATTTAATATTGACCATTGGTTTGTTTACTATCAACCAAAACACACCATGCAACTATAACGCGCAATCGTCATCCAATCAATCCTTTGATTAAATGTCAACCATAGATCTACTATCATTGGCCACCAAAACGCTCTACATGACCCTGAGACTCAACAACCATGTGATCTGGAATCTGATTCAATATCAACTATTGATTTGTCATCTTGATGTTTTACTTCAGCATTTCTTCTCTACATACTTCCACAACCTCCAAAATATACCCTCATGTTCCGCTACACTTATTTTTCATCCATACTTAGAATCTTTTCAAAACATTTCACCGCGGGTCTAATTCATTTGCATTCAAACTTTCACAACATCTAAAATACACCTGTGCATTCCGTCACACTTATTTTGCACCTATACTTAGAAACTTTTGAATCATTTCATATTCTCTTGTCTATGTCTGCGACCCCCTCCGTCTGACCAATTCTTCATACTTAGAAAAATTTTGAAATTTCACTGCAGGCCACAAGACATTATGATTATTTTATACATACACTCGAATTTGATTGTTTCGATCCATTGTGTTTATGTTGCAAATTAGGTGGCTTCCACGAGGACTTCTTCTACATCTATATTGGATTCCATGGCATCGATATGTGTCCTAAAATGTGGCACTACACATGGCATCTACAGAGCTACTTGTTATGGAACCAGAGTGGTACTGATGTGGACTCCCTCTTATGTGGCACTCATCTTATTGGACACATGGCATTGATGTGGCATCTAATCTTTCTCACTGGGTATCGGGCCCTAATCCTTTGATATTAACCATTGATCTCCGTGAAAATATTTAACACTTTATGTAGGGTTACATAACTCTGTCATTCTTTGTTCAAACCATGTAACCATGTCTTTGCAATATAAAAATTCTGAAAAATGATTCTCCCTATGCATGTGGGATATATCATTTAGGAATTCCCATTCCATTTAGTCATTTCTAGTGGTTAGATGTGCTTCCTATTATTATTTCCACAATTATGTTGTGCCTTTACTCGATTTATTTCTGCTCAATCCAACACACACCCAAGATTTCTCTACACCCTCATATTCATTACTAGTTCTGCTACCTCTCGGGTCTTGTTAATCTATTTTATCTTCAATGGGGTTGTCTCATTCTTCTCATACCTCTTATACAAATAGGACATTGAACAAGGATAATCATTTTCATATACCATAGGAAGGAAAACATCGTTGGCTTCTACTTCTCTATATCTAGTTCAAACTCATTTGGATTGATTGCTCACACACAATACTCTCTCCTTCATTCACACATGGTACACATGTCTAAACTCATCAATGCATAAAATCATTTGTAGTCCCCCTGTGCCTATGATATCAATGACATCCATGATTTTCACAGTCATGTCTACCTTTGACATCAATAAAAACACAATTCCAACAGGAACTTGGGGTTTCTTCGACACCCAAGTGTTTCAAGAGTTGGGAAAGTGGCACCCTAGGAATGTGAATATAACAAGGGGATTTCCCAAGTATGAAGCAACCAAGAGATTGGGATACTCTAACATGAGGGATGCACCAAGGTTGGGTGCACTGTTCCCAAGGTGAATGATGGTTGTTGAGTGCATGGGCCCTTTTGGGCACCGAGTCCATAAAGGGGCATGGACATTGAGTTGGGTGATCAGGTCCGCAGAGGGGCATGATGATTTGTTTGGATGTGGGTTCGCAAAAGGGTCTGACACCCCCAAATGACACAAAAATTTGTGATGGTGACATTTGGAGTCCCTATAAGAGAATAAGGGTGCACAACCAAGGAAGCCATATTTTAGAAGACAAGGAGAGCAACAAGAGATCTGCAGTGCTAAGGAAAACAAAGAGGGGTGAGCTCCCTCAAGGAACCAAGTCACTCTACATGGGAGGAGTTGTGCTTACTTGAGGTGGATTTGATGGATAGAGTTGGGTGAGATTCTTTTGGGATGGTTTTGGGGAAGTTTGGAAATGTAGGTTTGTTGGAGGCATGTGTGATATAGAACCAAAATATGTGAAGTCTGCGAAAACAAAGAGACAACAATTCTACAGTTGAGGCACATATGAGGTGCACCATAGGAGGTTGTGTAGATGATTGCATCATAGATCATTGGTGATGAATCGGTGTATGAGTGTCTTGGTGAGGTGAGGCGAGTCATTTGACTCTTCCCAAGTTGTAAACTGAGCTGGTAGTGCTCATATTGTAATTGTGTCACAATAACAAAGACTTAGTCGAGTGTTAGGCATGGTTTTTTCTGCTCGCACTATATATATGTTTCTCTTGTTTGTTTCACTATTTTTCTCTTGGATTTTCATGTTCATGGATGTATGCTTAAATATAACTAAGTTTTAAACTCCTAACAATTGTCTAAGTATACAAGAGTTGCAATAGAGTAGGAGTGTGACTCACTAGTAGCCTAGAACAGAGTATGGCTATGCTCTAGGTGAAGTGGCATAATTAGAATGAAGTATCCTTGGTGTTGCCAAGAAACCAAGTGAGAAATGTTGCAGTACTACACACCCTCAAGAGGTGTATGATCATAAGGCACACTGTGGGGGTGTGACAGGTAAGAAAATGAAATGTAGAAAATTTAATAACCTTGTCTTGGGATTTATGGAATTACAACTATGTAAAAAGTTTGAAACTTCCAACGTTTCGGGTGGAGACTCCACCCATCATCACGGACTCTTCAAGAATGAATAATTGAGAAGAGTGTTGAATAGAATCTTTATAAATATGGGGAAAAAAGAAAACATTAAGGAGCGAGGGAGAAAGAGTCTTGACAATGCTTCATAAAGGTCATGTCAACAACTCTTTTTTCCAATTTAGTTCTGAGCTTCTCAAATGTTCATGTCTCTTTGAGACAATCCTCTCCATAGAGGTTTAAAATCAAAGAGTGTGGATTTCCACATTTCCTCATAATGTCTTGGGAATTTTGGAATTATAACTGTGTAGGAATTTTGAAACATCCAACGTTTCAGGTGGACACTCCACCCATCATCTGGGACTATTGAAGCATGAATAATTCATAAGAGTGTTCAAGAGAAGATTTATAAAGGCATGGAAGAAAAGGAAACATTAAGGATGAGGAGAGAAAGAGTCTTGAAAACGCTTCATAAAGGTCAGGTCATAAACTCTTTTCACCAATTTAGTTATGATATTCTCAAATGTTTGTGTCTCTTTGAGACAATCCTATTCATAGAGGTTTAAAATCAAAGGTGCAGATTTTCACAGTTCCTCATAATGTCAAGGGATTTCTAGAATTATAACTGTGTAGGAACTTTGAAACATCCAACGTTTCAGGTGGACACTACACCCATCATTAGGAACTATTGAAGCATGAATAATTGAGAATATTGTTGAAGAGATCATTTATTAAGGCTGGGAAAAAAAGGAAACATTAAGGAGGAGGGGAGAAAGAGTCTTGGCAATTCCTCATAAAGGTCAGGTCAACAACTCTTTTAACGAATTTAGTTATGAGCTTCTCAAATGGTCGCATATCTTTGATACAATCCTTTCCATAGAGGTTTCAAATATTTGTTTTTAATGTTAAATATTATGGAATATATCTTGTGTTAGAGTTTTGAGTGGACACTCCACCCATCATTAAAAATATATTAAAAAGAGGGAGCTATCATGAAATATTTATACTTATACGGTAAGTGGTGAAAAGATAGTCATTTGTAATGAATATATTCATGAATAAGAAACTGATTAACTAAATTAAACTAAGTCAAATTTTATTAATGAAATCAAATAAATAAATTTGATTAACATAGAACCCTATGATAAAGAACATATTATGAAGTAAGAGAAAAAAATAAAAGTATTATGGTACAAACCTAAGAGAGATTATGTCAAAATTTATGAAAGAAGTAAAATATTATTAATTGGAAGGGATCAATTAATGTGATAAGGGGTAGATTCAAATATTTACTAACAATAGTAGGTATAATAATTTAGAAAGAGTGTAGTATAAACATACTATAATTTGGACCTTTTTTTATCACATATTCCTGATCAAATTTTCCCAAAATCCATCTAAAACATTAGAAGAATTGTTGGAATCACATATATTGATTATTGAGATTGCATCATCTAGGTGCAATAGGGGTTTTTGAGGGTGTTGAATCTATTTTTGCATTCAAAAATTCAATTTTAGCGATGAAAAATTGCAATTTGATCGAGATTCAAGTCATGATTATTGAAAACAAAAGGTCCAAATCATATAATGTTTAAACTTATTCATTATAAAGTAGATATATAAGATAAAGGATGGATTATAAAAAAAGAAGAAGAAGTAATGGGTTCATACAAAAGAGAGATACTTGGTATAAATAAAATAATGATAAAAATAATAAGGATTAAACTAAGATAAGCTAGGAAGGGTGAACTAGAACTAGGATAAGAATGATATTAAAACCGCGAGAGGATAAATAAGAAGGGGGAATGAAAATTTATCAATGAAGTTAGTGGATTATAGGTTTCGAGGATTGACTTAGTTTATCACCATATTCTCAGTTGAAAATGTTGGCAGGCTTTTCTATGATGATTCAACAGGAGTAATGAGGGGTAGATGCTAGGATTTTCATTTGGCCAAAGAAAATTAAATACTTAGTATTATGAGTTTGTTTAGTGATAATAGATTTTGAATTCTGTTTTTAAAAGGTATCAATGATATTTTATTTGAGACAATTTTGGATTGAATGAACAATTTCCTATGTAGGATTAGCCATAAGAGTAGGGAATTTCATAGATACATTAAGAGACAAAAGGGTCAGATATGCATTCTATTATTCTGAATAATTATTTTAGGGGTTCTGTGAGGTTTGAAGGGATTTTTAATGTTTTGTTTAGCCATACTTTTGGATATTTTTTTAATGATTCCATGAATGTAAGGGAGAGAGATTTGACAATGGTAAGGTGGGGAGTATCGAGTGGTGATGGGTTTAGGTTGGAGGACAACACGTAATTTTTTTTTTATTTGGTAACAAGATTATCCATTAGTTTGAAGAGAATTAGTGAGGTGGGACCATTCTTTATTTAGAAATTGGGGGTCAAGGATTTGAATAACTCTAGAAATGAGGGTTTTGAGGAAAATAAATTTTTGAGTTGAGTGATGGTGGGAATGGGCATGGAGGTATTATTGGTATGCATCTTTTTTCTACGCACCTGGTAGGAGAGGGAACCATTAGTTGGAAAGTATGTAGAACATCTAAAAATGGAAGCGAATTTACATTTTCAATTTCCATCATAAATTGGGTGTGAGGGGATAAGTCATTAAGATGGTTATGAAATAAGTTAAAGGTAGAATAGCCATGAGGCTAGATGACAAAGGTGTGATCCAAAAACTGAAACTAACATTTTGTTTTTAGATGATAGTTGTTAAGGGACAAAGCTTCAAATTGTTCCATGAAGATATTAGCAATTATAGGGGATAATGGAGATCACATTGCAGTACCTTCAGTCTATTCATAGAGTTTACCTTTAAAGATAAAGAAGGTAGACATTAGACAAATATTAATAAATTTTAAGGTTTTTAAATTGACAAATTTTGAAATGACATCAAGAACTTCACGGATTGGGATTAGTGAATCAGGAAATGACATCAAAACTTACCAATAGATCTTAGTCATTTAGGTCTCAATATTGGATTTTCTGGATAAATTTATAATTGTCTTTCATAAATGAAGGGGTATGGATAATAAATGGTCAAATATTTTCTAATAATAATTTCGCTAGGGCATAGGTTGGGGCACTAATGGAAATTACTAGAAACACTCAAGCATGTAGGAATCTGCCTAGAAACATGTAAAAACACCCAGGAAAGTAGGAATTTCTTGAGCAATGCCTAAAAATGCCCAATAAAATTATGGTTCATACAAGAAAAATGAATTCAGGCAAGATGAGTGGAGTATCCCGACTACAAGGTGAGCCACCTAACAATGTGAGGAATCAACCAGTGAGTAAAGTCAACTAGGGATGATTCAATTCAATCAACAATGAAAGTGATTCAACCGGTTAGAAGTTTAATCGACTAGGAAGGTGATTTGAATGGGTAAGGCATCAAGCAAAAAAGGAATTAATTCTAACACTAATGAATTTGGTTTTCTAGGGAGAGAGAGGTTATTGCGCATGGTCCATATGACCACCGTACAATTGTGTACATCCCGTGGAAAAAATATATGCCCCAACAATTAGAATTTGACCCAACGGTTTTCAAATAAACTATGTAAGTGGAGACTCATCTAGATAGTGAATAATTTGAATTTTGAGATAAAAAATTGACTTACACAATTAATTTCTAGTTCGAGGAGAAAGAAATGGTTCAAACAATGATAAATTGTCTCATTTGAGTATAGAATTTCCCATGTAGTGAGAAATCAACCAAGCTATGTATAAAGTCACCTAAGCAAGTGACAATAGACCTAAACAAGTGGGAACAAGTCCTAGGGACTTGCTAAACGACCCAAGAAATGTAAATTTGACTCAACATTTAATTTAGATGCCCAAGGAAATGTGAAATTTCCAAGCATGAAGTAAAAGGTCCCATGCAAGTGGGAAAATGTCCTAGCTATTGGAAAACATCCCAGCTATGTAGAGAGTCACCCAAGAAATGAATCTTGGTTCAAACAAAGTGATGGCAGTCTATAGGAGAGATAAAATTCTCTAACAACCATAAAAATGAAATGAAAACTTCCTACATATTTGCAACATACAAATTTTAATAGCCATCGATCTTAGAATTCAATGGAAAATGGATGATGGACATTCTAGAATTTTGTGGTTCCTCATTTCCATTAGAATCTAATTATAGGAAACAATTTAAAAGATGCGTGAATCCAAATATCATATTAGAAATGAATAAAATGAAAATCGATATATCAACATAATGAAATAAAACACAAACAATCACCATGAACTCAGAAGTTTTACATTGTAAACCCAAATGGGAAAACTAGCTTCGAATGGGGCTCAATATTTTCATTCTTGCAATCTTTGGTTACAATGCAGTTGATGTTGTTTATGCATCCGCTTCTCCTTGGTCAAAATACCCCTTAAGAATAGGGACAAAAGATAAATTAGGGAGATATGGGGGATAAGGATAAAGACAACAACCATGCCCCTTCACTTCCCATTCCTCATCGTTTTTTCCTATTTTTATTTTTTACTTTTCTCTCACTTTTCTCTCATTCAAATTTACATTTACATGGTTTTACATTGTTTGCATAACCTTCACAAATTTCTAGTTTAATATTGTGAGTACTTATTTTAACACATTAATTTGGTTTATATCCAATTCAAACCACACCTTCCCATTGAGATAGTTTTTGTTCTCCAAAACCTCAAGGAAGCTGATATGGATCAATGTACTTATGTCTACTTTTCTAGAACCTGGTTCTAATGTTGGCTCCTACCTATAAATCTAACTTTGGATCTAGCTCTAGATCATGGCTTTGGTTTCTGGCTATGGCTCTGGATTTAGTTGCTAGATCACTTATTTTCACAACGCACAAGTTTTATCCTCAACTCTCATCTCTGAGCAATTCCTAGATCCAAACTCTGGACTTAAAATCCATTCCCATCTCCTTCTCTGTCACAGAGACAGTTCATCTTGGCTACCATTGCATCCGAACTGAATGTCATTTTATGTTCATTGTGACCCCATCATACTATCATCATGTAAAAACTCTTCGATGCTTGCACATGATTGAAATCATGCCATGGATTTCTCAATAACTCTCACAAGGTCATTGACTTTCATGAACCAACATCCTACACATCTTCAAGATGGGGTTATTTGGATGGAATATTGGAAAAAAGAATTGGATTATGGTTTCTCTCGACATCTACTTGTTGTCCCTCTTTTTTGTGTTGTTTTCATCCTGTGTTTTTATCTCTCCTTGGAAAAATATTGTCCCTTGGATTGGAGTTTCAGGTAAAGATTCATCTTTTTCAATATTCACTCTCCACACTATTCTCTTAGTTGTGCAGTTTCTAGGGTGAATCTCTAGATGAAATATCCAACACTTTGCTTCCCAAGGACCACTCCAATTACAATGGTGGAAACATTTCTTAGAATTTTTGTATGTACCTCTTGTCATACCCCTCCTCTCCATGTTCTTGGGAGTTTTCTATTGGAGTGGTGAAGTCTTCTTGTCCTTCTTCCTCTGAGAAAAATCAATTTTGTGGCATATGTATTTATTCTCCCAGTAGGCTACCTCATGATGGACTCTATTTCCAAAAAATGAGCATTCCTTCATGTTCCAATAGTTGGAAACATTATGTCATTTCTTATTGTAGTAGTGAAAAAAAAATAATATCTTTTTTGAGGCATACATCTTGATCTTCTTCTTCATTCCCCGGTTGATCTTCTTACCACTTTCTCTGAGTGTAGGTGTAGGCTGAGCCTATGATTTATTATCAATTCTAATATTCTTCAATACACCACAATAATGTTGAGGTGGTAGTGGTTTTCCGCCTTCACTTACCACTTCTTCTCCTTCTCCTGATGATCAGGACAACTCTGGCATGTCTTTATCCTTTACAAAATGGTCTTCATGGTCATGGGATTTTCCATTCTTCCATAAAATCCTAGGTACTCATGATTGACCCATGGTGTGTCTACAATGGGGATCAATATGGATTGTATTGTATTGCAGTGCCCTTTTTCATCATATCCCATATACTTTAAGAGTTTGGATCCATTTCCTCTGGTATGCTTTTCAAATTCACAAATCTGTTGTATAGAAATATCTTTCAAAGGTGAGATTTCTAGGGTGGTCTTGGTCATGGTGATGGAATCTACACTGATAATGGAAAGTGGCCTTACTTCTCAATTCTCTTAGATATCTACTTGGAGCCTTGACAAGGCCTCCTCCTTATTTACCAACTCTTGTTGTAGTTGATCCATCATCTGTGTGATCTTATCCTCTTTCCATCCATCCAACTGAATGAAATTTTCTCCTAAGTGTGCAATATGAACTCTGTGCTCATCCCAATATTCCATGACCATAAAGAGGGAGTATTTGTGATCATTAAACTACTTCTTTAGCACTGGAAACAATTTGTCATAGGTATCAAGATGCTTCTCCATCTCTTCCATTCTCTTGTTGAACATATGGACCTGGTTCTTCAAGTGTTTGCTCTCTTCCCAAAGTTGAGCATTGTTGGACATTAAGTGTAGTATTCCAGATATAAAATATTATGCAGAACATAGATATTTTAGCTAGAAATGGAATAACAACAACGATATAACCAAAACAACACCAGAATAATATCAGAATAACACCAAAAACATCACCTTGATTAGTGATAGCAATGTTCACTTGCCTCTTCGATGGGGAAACCTCTTTCAGATCAGATCTCTATTACAATAATATCCAAGAAAAAACTTCTCATACCATATACTCCTATTTATACTAAATATGTTTATCCAAAAGAAAAATCTAGAGGAAGATCCTTCTAGAAGCGAAAGCTTCTATTAGGTCTTATTACATTTGAGCTATTCTCCCTTATTGCTAGGCCTTATTAATATTGACCTTTATTACATGGAAATATATTATTCTACCTACGTGAGGGGTTAGGGAGGTTAGGTACCTAACATGGCCTCCCATTTAAAAACATCCTTGTTCTCAAGGCTTGAGATGAGGAAATTGTTGCAAAATGGTAGCTAGTTCCCAAGTGGCATCTATTGGAGTTGTATATTTCCATTGGACTAAAACTTCCATGATGGTGTGATGACATAGACGATGCTCACGTGGGTCCGAAAATGCTTGTGGATGCAACCAGATGGATCCTTCGTCATCCAACTTGGGAAGTATGGTTTGAGTTTAACACTTAGTTCTAATCACCTTCTTTAAGTAGGAGACATGAAAAACATGATGGATCATACAATGACTGGGAAACGATAACTGATAGGCCACCTATCCCACATGCTTGATAATGCTATAAGGACCATAAAATTTGGGCGCCAATTTCCAACAATAGTTAGCCTTGAGGGAATTTTTCTTATAAGGTTGCAGCTGAAGAAACACTTGGTCTCCTTCAGCAAATTGAAGTTCAAAGTGACCTTGATCTGCCTGTTGCTTCATGCGATTCTATACCATGACCAAATTCGCTTTGAGGGTATGAAGAATAGCCTCTTGAAAAGTAAACATTTGGTCAAACGCTTGGACCTTCAAGACACTTAGCAGGTAGTTGTATGGTAAGAAATGTTGTAGCACCATTCGACTAGTGGTAACCATTGAGCCTACTAATTTTTCCTTTCCAATGAAAAACACCTCAAATATGTTTCCAAACACTTGTTGACAACTTTAGTTTCACCATCAGTGTGGGGATGATAAGCTATGATGAGATGCAATTGGGTGTCTTGTATCTTGAACAGTTCTTGCCAAAAATTGTTAGCGAATGCTGGGTCTCGATAAGAAACAATAGAATGAGTCATGCCATGAACCTTGAAGACTTGATCCATGAAATGTTGAGCCACAATGGAGGTTGTAAATGGGTGTTGAATAGAACAGAAATGATCATACCTAGAAAGACGATCAACTACCACCATGATGACTGATTTATTTCTCGATTTAGGTAATCCCACAATAAAATCTATAGATATATCCCTCCAAATAGCAGTGGAACCGAAAGAGTTTGTAGTGTTCCAGGAGTTTTGACTATTTCTCCCTTGATGCATTGACAAACATCACATTCTGCCACAAAATTATGAATATCTTATTTCATACCATTCTAGCAAAAGAAATTTTGACTTGGTCATAGGTTTTGGTAAACCCTAAGTGCCCAACTATGTGTGTAGCATGAAGCTCAAAAAGTACTATTGATTTAAGTTGTGACTATTTACTTAAATGAAAATGACCCTTGTAGGGAAGCTCATCATTGTGCCAAGAGTACCCTCGAGAAATTGGAGAATTGGCCTGCAATTGTTGGATCAAATGCAAAATTTTGGGATCATGTAGCCATTCCTCGCGAACAACTTGCAGCCAATATGGTACAATGAAGGAGAGGGAAAAAAGGGACCCTTCATCTTCATATTTTCTTGAAAGTGCATCAACAACCACATTTTCTTTTCCTTTCTTGTAAATGATCTCATAATCATATCCAAAGAGATTAGTCACCCATTTTTTTTGCTCATGGGAGGAAGGGCATTGTTCCAGAAAATACTTGAGGTTTTGATGATATGTCTTAATTTGGAAGTGTTTCCCCAATAGATAAGGGCGCCAAAGATCCACTGCATGTATAAAAACCAACATTTCCTTTTCATAGATTTATTTTCCAAAATGTCACTCTGACAGTTGTTTGCTGGTAAAGGACAAAGGCCAACCATCTTGCATAAGGATTGCTCCAATTCCTCTCCCAGAAGCATCACATTCCAGAACAAAGGTCTTTGTGAAATCAGGAAGGGTCAGGACTGGAGTGGTGCACATGACTACCTTCAAGCTTTGAAAGAACTAATCAGTTGCAGGAGTGATCCAGATTTTATGAGCAGAACGAAATGAATACAGATTATTAAAATATTCTTAACAAAAAATAATAGAGATACAATAAAACTATTTTTCTATTCAATAAGGAAATAATCTCAAATTGTAAAATGCAGGGGAAAACAAGCTTCCTGGAATGGTGGTGACTTATCTTTGAGAATAGATGTGACGATTGTTCTCATTCATAAGAATATGGTTACAATGAGGCTCTGAAGGAATTTTACAATAAACAAGAATGTCAAAAACCCTAGACATCCAAAAACTTAACCCTAGGAGATGAAGTGCCAAAATTCATGTGGACCCCGTTTGGGTAAGTTAGTACATAAACTTCTCGGGGTCATAACTTTTGCATACGATCTTTGTTTTAGGTGAACGATAGCTCGTTGGAAAGGTCTAAACAAGAAGAACAATTTTCGATTAGCCCAATTCAGTGCCTCTATCAATCACTTGGGCCTCAAATCCACAAAACATGTCGTTTAGGGCCTCAAAATGGACCCGAAAGTTTGGAACCCGAAACACTGCCAAGGTGAAAAACTGTTTTTCGAGCTAGTGGAATAGGTGGGTGGCCACCGATATCCACCTAGATAAATCCTCCCTACTTAGGAATAAATGGAATCCATTGCGTTGAGTTCCCCCATCAGGTGAGGAAATTTCTATTGAATTTGGCCCTGGGTGAGCCACTTTCCTTAGTGCAGGAGCTGCCCTGCTTTGATGACTCGATAAAGATGGATCCTTTGCATTCGAGTGCCCTTGATATGTTTCTCCATAATATGATATTTGGATTCTTGTTGCATGCATTAGGGGTTGAGCTATGTTGTTGTCAACTGCTCTATTATCTCTAAGGTGTCCAATAATGGTGGGAAATATGGACGAAGGAGATTCACATTGAAGAATGGATGCAAACCAAAGAAGGGGTGAATGTTGAGCTCAAATGCATTGTCACCCACAACCTTGATGATGGTTTATGGCCCATAACAGAGTGGGAGAATCTTCCGATGGGGCCCTATAAGGCGTTCTTTCTGCAAATGCAACCAAACTTTGTCGCCCACCTGAAACTTATGTGGCACCCAATGTTGATCATGGTGCTACGTGTACATGGCATTAGACTTCTCTAGAATATTTTGAACCTGTTGGAGGATGTGATGGATCCTCTCATTGAACTAGGTGGCTTTTTCAACTTCTGGTGGATGAGGGGATGAGTCGGCTGAGGTGGTCGCCAAGGGTAGTGAAACATCCATGGGGCCCAATGGTTGGAATCCCAACCCCACCTGAAAGGGGTTGTGAATAGTTGAGCTATGCAGGGCTCAGTTGTAGATATGATGGACATAGGGAAGATTCTCATCCCATGTGTGGGGGTGTTTTGAATTTTGCATGCGTAGGATATGTATGACCATCCTATTGATGAAATTAGTTTTTCCATATGTCCAGGGGTGGAAGGAAGTGGATTTGGGGAGTTTGGTATCCAAAATTGACCAGAGGATTGACCAGAATGAGCTGAGGAACCGACTGTAACAGTCTAAGATAATGGTTTGTGGGATCCAAAAATGTACCCATACTCGTTCAAAGAAGAGCTTGGCAGTGGCTTCTGTTATGATGTTATTCTTGCAGGAGGCTAGAGTCACCATCTTGGAAAAGTGATCAACAACCCCAAAAACACAGTCATTTCCCCTCTTGGTGGATGGGAGGCCTGGCATGTAGGAAGAGGGGTGTACAAGCCATGTTTCTTAGTGGTCGGTTTGGAAATAAGGAAGGCAGTGCAATACCTAATGTACTTGTCGACATCCTGTCGAAGTTTCGACCAGTAGAAATGGTTCTGCAACACTTCCACTGTCTTTTCAACGCCAAAGTGTCCTTCCACCCAACTGTAGTGAGCTTCCCAACTCAGCTTTGTGTGATTTCTTGATGGAACATAGACATGGCCCAGATGACACAACATTCGATCTTGAATATGGAAATTAGAGACCATTGAGTTGACGCGCAACATTTGGTAGGCGTTGGAGAAGTCAGGATTTGTCTCATAGAGGTGGGGCTATCCATAGGTATTGTGGCCACAAGATTCTAGCACCATGGTGAGTTCCATGACTGGAGGTCGACTGAGGCAGTCAACAACTCAGTTGGTACTTCTTGTTTTATACTTGATGTTGAGGTGGAACTGTTGTAAGTATGTTGGCCACTTCTGATGGTGGTCATTCTGCAATTTTCCTTGGGTCTGCATGAATTGTAGTGGCTTGTGATTAATGTGGATGATTGTATTCTTCCCAAGAATGTAATGTCTCCATTGGTGACAAGCTTGCACGATGGAGTACAATGTTTTTTCATAAGTAGGGTACTTACAAACAACATTTGATAATGTCTCATTATGATATGCCATGGGGTGGCCGTGTTGAGTGAGAACGATGCCCACAACATAATATGAAGCATCTGCCTCGATCTCAAAGGAATGTCGCAGGTCTGGTAATGAAATTATTTGGGATGTGCATAAACAATTCTTCAAGTCATTGAAGGCTTGTTGTTGGGACATGCCCCATACAAAATTTTCCTTACCACCACCCCTGGTTATTTGGCTAAGGGCCCATGTGATATGAGAGAATCCTAGCACAAACCTGCGATACAAATTGGCGAGGCCCAAGAAGCTTCGAATTTCACTGAGTGTGGTTGGGGATGTTAGTCACGAATGACCTTGATTTTGGCTGATCAATGTATGATCAATGATGTAGCCTAAATAATCGACCATGTCCATGCCAAAGGAGAATTTTTCCAAGCTTGCATATAGCTTGTGTTGTCGCAAGGTGTGCAGAACCTGCTGACTATGTTTCAAGTGTTATGCCAAAGTCTTGTTGTAGATGAGGATGTCATCCAGATACACCACTATAAAAGTGTTGGTGAAAGTTTGTAGGATATTTCCCATCATCCTCATAAAATTTGTTGGAGCATTTGTCAAACAAAAAGGCATGACCAACCATTCAAAAAGACCTTCTTTTGAGTTGAAGGTAGTCTTCCATATGTCTATCTGTTTTATTGGGTCCTAGTGGTATCCAGACTTCATATCAAGCTTACTAAAGTATTTGGCCCTCGTGAGCTGATTAAGGAGGTCATCGATTCGGGGAATCGGGTACCGGTTTTGGAATGCGATTTTATTTAGGGCCCGATAGTCAATACAGATTCATTAGGTTTCATCTTTCTTCTGTACCAACACGATTTGGCTCCCACAAGGAGACCAGCTGGGACAGATGTGCCCCTTGTGGAGCACTTCTTGGATCTGCCTCTTGATATCCTCATTTTCTAACAGAGAGTGGTGGTATACTGACCCATTGGGTAGCGGTGCACCTAGGGTCATATCGATGGGATGCTTGACCTGGCAGTGCAGAGATACCCCTATAGGAGAGGAGAATATATATGAATATTCTTCCACAACCTTATCCACTTGTTTATGTTGTGTTGAGAGATCAATCACGAAGGTTGTAGATGTGGCTGTGATATTTCGCTCACTCTGAGAGTGAATCATGAAGGAGACAAACCTCACAGTCTAAGAGATGAACCTCCTGCATTGCTTGGCAGAGATAAAGGAAATAGAACTAGGAGGAACTGCCTCGGGTATCCTGTACAATTTCCTGTTCAAAGTAATAATAACACTACGAGGCCTAGACTCATATACAACATGATGTTTCCATAAATAAGGTTGGCCCAAAAGAACATTACAAACTTCGAGAGCAGAAACATCACACAATTCCTCATCTTTGAAGGGCTTGATGTTGTATGATAATCGACACTATTGGCTGACATGGAGATCGCTTCCTTGTCAGAGCCATCCAATGGTCTAGGGTTGTGGGTGTGGCGTTGTCGACAGGGCCAACCACTTGATGACCTCTTCTAAGATGAGGTTCCTCTGGCTATCGCTATCAACAATGAAGTGTAGCGGGGTGCATTTTACGCACATCTATGAATGGAAGAGGTGCTATCCTTCTTCTAGCTTGTCTAGTTCACTAGACTAGAGCTTGGTGGTAGCAACGGTTGTTGGAAGATTGGTTGTTGTCATTGATGTCAACCCTAGTCATGGGTTTTGGACCACAATATTGATGAAGGTATTTGGACACAAAGAAAAATGCACATGTAAATACAAGACCCATGGATGGATAGTATACATCATGTTGTTTCCGGTGGTATATGGCACGTCATGTGGATCCTCATGGTTGAGGAGAAATGAATTTTTGAAGATGACAAAGAGAATTGAAGAAGGAAGTACAAGTAGGCCCTAAAGATAATTAAAGAAAAGAATTACAAAATAAGAAAGTGTCAGGTCAGCCCTAATGTTAAAAGGAAGTGACATAAATGGTATAAATAAATATCATTATACATTCATTTGATACACAAGTCTAATTTCAGAGGAAATCAGAAATAAAGAAGGCCGGATTTGAAGGGAGGATGAAGTCTTTTGGTGATGTGTTCCAAGGTATGTTATTTTCAGGTCATCTTACCATTTTCGCTATAACATTTTTTCTAGAACGATTTAGATGGTAAAATTTCTATGGTATTGATAAGAAATATCAAGTTACCTGTGGTAAAATTTTTAGATCTTGATTTGCTATAATTATGGAGATACACTCTGTGGAATATAGGGTTTTTGACCAGTTCTGAAGCTATTCAATAAACAGGCGTTCCGGGTAAAGAAATCATAACTTCTTCATAGAGAATCCAAATGAAGTGGCACAAATTGCATTGGAAAGCGTACATATTGTAGTTTATTTTGTGTGATTTTCAGAATCTGATGTTAAATATTGAGTGCAGGGAATTCTGTACAAGTTCGGTCTCCTGAATAAACAAGAATTGAACAAGGTCTACCATTCTCTCTATAGCTTCTTTTTGGAGAGGATTCAAGGAGTGAAACCTGGAGAAGTTTCAGAGAATAAATTGAGTATCAAAGTATTCCAAGAATTGAAGAATTGCAGAAATTGAAGAAGTCTCAGGAAGCATTATCAGGTTCTATGTGATGGTTGGTTGATGGTGATGATTTAATATGAAGTTTTATTATCTCTCATATATTCTTGGGTAGAAGGAAGGGGCAAGGATGGAGAGTTCAAATCTCTCTTCATATTGGAGGATTGTATCTTCCTCTTGGAGTTTTATCCCTCCCTTTACATTTGGAAGCTGTAGATACCTTTGGAAGTCATTACTTCCATTGAACAATAACTATTGATTATTTCTCATATATTGTGCATGGTGTATTGTGGTGTATTGGTGTAGCTCTTATACTATTGTTCATTGATGATTGTATATAATTGAATGGTTTAAGTATAAGTTGAAAAAGGTTTTAAATTGTACTTGATACTGATTCAACCCCCTCTCAGTATCAACAATTGTTATCAGAGCAGGTTACCTTCTGTATAGTTTAACCACTGGAAGGAAGATATTATGCAGAAATGGAAGACAACATTCCAAATGGGATTCCACCATTTGATGGAAGCAATTTTGAATACTGGAGTAATAGAATAGAAAATTACTTGAAATCGCTTGGGGTAGATGTTTGGTTCTCAGTTGCTTCAGGATATAATGCTTTCAAGAAACCAAAGACTGTAGGTTAGAAGGAAGAAAAAAGGAACAATAAATTGGCAATAGATACCATCCTAGATGGATTGACAGATTCAGTAAAATCCAAGGTGGGATCATGTGCATTATCAAAATAGATTTGGGACAAGCTACAAGACCTTTATGTAAGGGAAGAAGTAGAATAAGGAGAAGAAGTTGAAGCAAATTATAATATCTCAGATTTTAAAGAAGAAAATAGAGGCCAGTTCTTTTGCTTTAATTATGAAGGAGTAGGACATGTCGAATTTGAATGTCCTCATCCAAGGATTGAAAGAGATGACACTAAATAATAAAATTCCAGCAGAAATGATTCAACAAGAAGATGAAAATCTTAAAATATTGAAGTATGTTGAGATTAAAAATAGCAAGCTCAAAGACATGCGTATAAAGCTAAGAAGTGAATTGGGTAGTTATGAAAATACAGTTGTAAGATTGAAGAAACAATTAGAATACTTTGTGAAACTAAGAGAAGAAACCATTTCCTTGAAAACTCTACTCGAAGAAGCAAGAAGAGTAAGAGAAGTAAAGAAGTTCCAAATGATGAAGAAATAAGAAGATTGTGAGAAAATTCAACAAGAAGTTGTCTCATTGAGGAAGAGCTTAAGAAACTCTCAAGTGCCAAAAGATGTAACACATCTTGGATGGATGGGTGAAACTTCATACAAAGAAGATGAAAATACAAACAAGTAGGTTGAAGAAAGAGCTACATAGACAGTTGATGAGAAGTGGACCAGGATACCAGAAAGAAGGAATGATTACAAAAGAGATGAATATCCAAGAAGACCTCCTACCTTCAAGAATCAAAGAAGCTTCAATCAATATGAAGGAAGCTACAGAAGAGTAGATCATGAACCCAGATGGACTACATCACAAAGAAGGCCACTCACTCCAAGGTATCAAATTTTTTTTTTTGGTTATTGTTATACTTGCAAAAATTTTGGACATAAGGCAATTAATTTCATAATCAATGAAAGGAACAAATATGTAAGAAACATGAATGGTGTAAATAGAAGATATGGAAATAATCATGGATTTGTCAACAAAAGTTATTCCCCATTGATGGAAAAAAATATTGTATGCTATAAATGTAATTATCTTCGACACAAAGAACAAGATTGCAGAGATATGAATGAACATGTCTCTATGCCAACCACAGTATGGAGAAGGAAAGAGATTCCAAACAATGAAGATTTTCGAATAACATTAACTGCTGAAGAATTTAAAGAAGAATATGAATAGTACATAGATAGTGGATGTTCTTCACACATGATCGGGGATCAAGACAAATTCATCAGCTTGAAGAGAAAGGGTGGCAATATTGCATTTGGAGATGACTCATTTGCCAAAATACTTGGAGAATGTGTAGTAGAACTTGGAAGAAAAAATGTAAAAGAAAAGAATGTCCTATTAGTTGAAGACTTGAAGCATAATCTACTCAGTGTTAGTAAAATGTGTGATCAAGGATACACTCTTATGTTTGACTCCTGGAAATGTAAAATTAGAGAAAATAACTCAGGAAGATTGGTCGCAACTGCAACAAGAAGACCGAACAACATATACATCCTAGACATGAAGAAGAGAGAGAAGAAAAAAGCCACACA
>JASDQU010739798.1:110514-138558 GCA_032191745.1 Picea mariana | reverse complement strand
GTAGGATATTGTCCATCATCCTCATAAAATTTGCTAGAGAATTTGTCAAACCAAAAGGCATGACCAACCATTCAAAAAGACCTTCTTTTGACTTGAAGGTAGTCTTCCATACATCTGTCTGTTCTATTGGGTCCTAGTGGTATCCAAACTTCATATCAAGCTTACTGAAGTATTTGGTCCCCGTGAGCTAACTAAAGAGGTTGTCGATTCGGGGAATCGGGTACCAGTTTCAGAATTCAATTTTATTTAGGTCCCGATAATCAATGAAGAGTCACTAGGTTTCGTCTTTCTTCTGTACCAACATGATTTGGCTCCCACAAGGCGATGAGATGGGATGGATGTGCCCCTTGTGGAGAACTTCTTGGATCTGCCTCTCGATATCCTCATTTTCTAACAGAGAGTGGTGGTAGACTGACCCATTGCGTAGCGGTGCGCCTAGGGTCATATCGATGGGATGCTTGACATGACAGTGCAGATATACCCCTATAGGAGAGGAGAAGATACATGAATATTCTTACACAACCTTATCCACTTGTTTATGTTGTGTTGCGAGATCGGTCACATAGGCTGTAGATGTGGTTGTGATATTTCTCTCACTCTGAAAGTGAATCATGAAAGAGACAAATCTCACAATCTGAGAGATGACCTTCCTGCATTGCTTGGCAGAGATCAAAGAAATATAACTAGGAGGGATTGCCTCAGGTGTCCTATACAATTTTCTGTTCAAAGTAATAATAACATTGCAAAGCCTAGACTTATATAAAACATGATGCTTCCATAAGTAAGGTTGGCCCAAAATAACATTACAAACTTCGAGAGGAGAAACATCACACAATTCCTCGTCTTTGAAGGGCTTGATGCCATATGATAATAGACACTATTGGCTGACATAGAGATCGCTTCCTTGGCGGAGCCATCTAATGGTGTAGGGTTGTGGGTTTGGCATTGTCGGTAGGGCCAACTGCTTGATGACCTCTTCTAAGATGAGGTTCTTCTGGCTACCACTATCAATGATGAAGTGTAGTGGGGTGACTTTTACCCACATCTATGAATGGAAGAGATGCTATCCTTCTTCTGGCTCATTTGGTTCACTAGGCTAGATCTTGGCGGTAACAACGGTTGTTGTCATTGATGTCAAACCTAGTCATGGGTTTTGGACCGCAATATTGATGAAGGTATTTGGACATAAAGGAAAATGTACATGTAAATACAAGACCCATGGATGGATAGTATGCATGATGTTGTTTCCGGTGGTATATGGCACATCATGTGGATCCTCATGGTTGAGGAGAAATGAATTTTTGAAGATGACAAAGTGAATTGAAGGAGGAAGTACATGTAGGCCCTAAAGATAATTAAAGAAAAGAATTACAAAATAAGAAAGTGTCAGGTCGGTCCTAATGTTAAAAGGAAGTGACATAAATGGTATAAATAAATATCATTATATAGTCATTTGATACACAAGTCTAATTTCAGAGGAAATCAGAAATAAAGAAGGCAAGATTTGAAGGGAGGATGAAGTCTTTTGGTGATGTGTCCTAAGGTATGTTATTTTCAGGTCATCTTACCATTTTTGCTATAGCTTTTTTTCTAGAACGATTCAGATGGTGAAATTTTTATGGTATTGATAAGAAATATCAAGGTACCTATGGTAAAAGTTTCAGATCTTGATTCACTATAATTATGGAGATACACTCTGTGGAAGATAGGGTTTTTGACCAGTCCGGAAGCTATTCAATAAATAGGTGTTCCGGGTAAAACAATCATAACTTCTTCATAAAGAATACAAATAAAGTGGTACAAATTAAATTGGAAATCATATGTATTGTAGTTTCTTTTGTACGATTTCAGAATCTGAAGTTAAATATTGAGCACAGAGAATTATGTACAAGTTCGATCTCCTGAATAAACCAGAATTGAACAAGGTGTACAATTCTCTCTATAACTTATTTTTGGGAAGGATTCAAGGAGTGAAACTTGGAGAAGTTTCAGAGAATAGGTTGAGTATCAGAGTATTCCAATAATTGAAGAATTGCAGAAATTGAAGAAGTCTCATGAAGCATTATCAGGTTCTATGTAATGGTTGGTTGATGGTGATGATTTAATGTGAAGTTTTATTATCTCTCATATATTCTTGGGTGGAAGGATGGGGAAAGGATGGAGAGTTCAAATCTCTCTTCATATTGGAGGATTGTATCTTCCTATTGCAGGTTTATCCCTCCCTTTACATTTGGAAGCTGTAGATACCTTCGGAAGTCATTACTTCCATTGAACAATAACTATTGATTATTTCTCATATATTGTGCATGGTGTATCGAGGTGTATTGGTGTAACTCTTATACTATTGTTCATTGATCATTGTATATAATTGAATGGTTTAAGTATAAGTTGAAAAAGGTTTTAAATTGTACTTGATACTGATTCACCCTCCTCTCAGTATCAACAATTGTTATCAAAGCAGGTTACCTTCAGTACAATTTAACCACTGGAAGGAAGATCCTATGCAGAAATGGAAAACAACATTCCAAATGGGATTCCACCATTTGATGGAAGAAATTTTGAATACTGGAGTAATATAATGGGAAATTACTTGAAATCTCTTGGGGTATATGTTTAGTTCTCAGTTTCTTCAGGATACAATGCTTTCAAGAAACCAAAGACTGGAGGTCAGAAGGAAGCAAAAAGGAACAACGAATTGTCAATATATAACATCCTAGATGGATTGAAAGATTCAGTAAAATCTAAGGTGGGATCATGTGCATCATCAAAATAGATTTGGGACAATCTACAAGACCTTTATGCAAGGGAAGAGGTAGAATAAGAAGAAGAAGTTGAAGCAAATTACAACATCTCAAATTTCAAAGAAGAAAATAGAGGCCAGTTCTTTTGCTTTAATTGTGGAGGAGTAGGACATGTTGAATTTGAATGTCCTCATCCAAGGATTGAAAGAGATGACACTAAATAAGAAAAGTCCAATGAAGAAGAAGAAAATCATGAAGCAGAAATGATTCAACAAGAAGATGAGAATCTTAAAAAATTGAAGGATGTTGAGATTGAAAATAGCAAGCTCAAAGACACACGTAGAAAACTAATAAGTGAATTGGGTAGTTTTGAAAATACAGTTGTAATCTTGAAGAAAAAATTAGAAGACTTTGAGAAACTAAGAGAAGAAACCATTTCCTTGAAAACTCCACTCAAAGAAGCAAGAAGAATAAGAGAAGTAAAGAAGGTCCAAATGATGAAGAAAGAAGAAGATTGCGAGAAACTCAAACAAGAAGTTGTCTCATTGAGGAAGAGCTTAAGAAACTCTCAAGTGAAAAAAGACTTAACACATCTTGGATGGATGGGTGAAACTTAATACAAAGAAGATGCAAATACAAACAAGAAGGTTGAAGAAAGAGCTACACAGATAGTTGATGAGAAGTGGACCAGGATACCAGAAAGAAGGAATGATTACAAAAGAGATGAATATCCAAGAAGACCTCCTACCTTCAAGAATCAAAGAAGCTCAATCAGTATGAATGAAACTACATAAGAGTAGATCATGAACCCAGATGGACTACATCACAAAGAAGGCCACTTACTCCAAGGTATCAAAATATCTTTCTTGGTCATTTTTATACTTGCAAAATTTTTGGACATAAGGCAATTAATTGCAGAATCAATGAAAGGAACAAATACGTAAGAAACATGAATGGTGTAAATAGAAGATATGGAAATAATCGTGGATTTGTCAACAAAAGTTATTCCCCATTGATGGACAAAAATATTGTATGCTACAAATGTAATTATCTTCGACACAAAGCACGAGATTCCAGATATATCAATGAAGATGTATCTATGCCAACCACAGTATGGAGAAGGAAAGAGATTCCAAACAATGAAGATTTTCGAATAACATTAACTGCTGAAGAATTTAAAGAACAATATGAAAGGTACATAGATAGTGGATGTTTTTCACACATGACTGGGGATCAAGACAAATTCATCATATTGAAGAGAAAGGGTGGCAATGTTTCATTTGGATATGACTCATCTACCAAAATACTTAGAGAAGGTGTATAGAAATTGGAATAAAAAATGTTAAAGAAAAGAATGTCCTATTAGTTGAAGACTTGAAGCATAATCTACTTACTGTTAGTAAAATGTGTGATCAAGGATACACTCTTATGTTTGACTCCCAAAAATGTAAAATCAGAGAAAATAACTCAGGAATATTGGTTGCAACTGCAACAAGAAGATCGAACAACATATACATCCTAGACATGAAGAAGAGAGAGAAGAAAAAATCCACACAAAATGATTCCAAGGAAGAAAAAGTCCCAAAGATAAAAAATAACGATGAATTATTATTGAGTGCCACATGTTCAGGGGGAGCAGCCCCAAAAAAGAAGGTTACGTTTTTCCATTAAACTCAGGGGGAGAAGCCCTACCCTTTTCCATTGATGTCAAAGGGGGAGATAAATTGGGATCATGATGATAGGGGGAGCATGAGCATTGCCATCAATGACAAAGGGGGATATTGTTGGAAGATTGGTTGTTGTCATTGATGTCAACCCTAGTCATGGGTTTTGGATCACAATATTGATGAAGGTATTTGGACATGAAGGAAAATTCACATGTAGATATAATACCCATGGATGGATAGTATACATCATGTTGTTTCCAGTGGTATGTGGCATGCCACGTGGATCCTCATGGTTGAGGAGAAATGAATTTTTGAAGATGACAAAGTGAATTGAAGAAGGAAGTACATGTAGGCCCTGAAGATAATTAAAGAAAAGAATTACAAAATAAGAAAGTGTCAGATCGGCGCTAATGTTAAAAGTAGGTGACATAAATTTTATAAATAAATATCATTATACATTCATTTGATACACAAGTCGAATTTCAAAGGAAATCAAAAGTAAAGAAGGCTAGATTTCAAGGGAGGATGAAGTCTTTTGGTGATGTGTTCTAAGGTATGTTATTTTCAGGTCATATTACCATTTTCACTATAAATTGTTTTCTAGAATGATTCAGATGGTGAAATGGATTGAGTAGACATATAAGGGTATCTATGGTAAAATTTTCAGCTCTTGATTCGCTATAATTATGGAGATACACTATGTGGAAGATAGGGTTTTTGACCAGTCTTGAAGCTAGTCAATAAACAGGTGTTCCAGGTAAAAAAATCATAACTTCTTCATAGATAATCTAAATGACGTGGGAAAATTTGCATTGGAAATAGTATCAACTTTGGTTTCTTGGGTGCGAGTTTCAGAATATGATGTTAAATATTGAGCACGGGGCATTCTGTACATGTTTGGTCTCCTGAATAGGCCACAATTGAACAAGGTCTACCATTCTATCTATAACTTATTTTTGGGGAGGATTCAGGTAGTGAAACCTGGAGAAGTTTCAGAGAAAAAATTGAGTATCAGAGTATTCCAGGAATTGAAGAATTGCAGAAATTGAAGAAGTCTCAGGAAGCATTATCAGGTTATATGTGATGGTTGGTTGATGGTGATGATTTAATGTGAAGTTTTATTATCTCTCATATATTCTTGGGTGGAAGGAAGGGGCAAGGATGGAGAGTTCAAATCTCTCTTCATATTGGAGGATTGTATCTTCCTCTTGGAGGTTTATCCCTCCCTTTACATTTGGAAGATGTAGCTACCTTTGGAAGTCATTACTTCCCTTGAACAATAACTATTGATTATTTCTCATATATTGTGCATGGTGTATTGTGGTGTATAGGTGTAACTCTTATACTATTGTTCATTGCTCATTGGATATAATTAAATGGTTTAATTATAAGTTGAAAAAGGTTTTAAATTGTACTTGATAGTGATTCACCCCCCTCTCAGTATCAACAATGGTTGCACTAGGTTCTGTGTCAATGATCATTCTTCCCCTTTCTGTGACTCAGAGTCATAACACACATCTGATTCAAAGGATTTCACTTCGGCCACCATTGACTGATTTGAGCAAAAGTCAATAGTATTATGCCAAGGGCTCTTATAGAAGTCACACCACTTCCTGATATCTTTCTTCATCTTTTTGGTGTCCTTATTTTCTTATGGCTTAGACTGGTTTTTCTGATACTCTCCATCCACTCTGTTCTTTTTTATATGGGTTGGGGCCACCCTTTCCTGGATTTTGTTGTGAGGGGTTCCTAGGCCCAAATTTCCGCATCTTTTGTTTAAGATTATGATTGATTTTGAGGGCATATCGGTAGGCTACACCCAAGGACGATATGTCTAGAAATTCCATTCCATCTGGATTTATCTATGAAGAGCATCATGATACTTGAGCATCAGATGTATCTATGAATCTTTGATACCCATCTTGGTGTGCAAGGTATGTAAGATATTTGCAAACTCTGGCAGTGCTTGGTCTCTTTCTTTCTGTAGTGTGGTCCATTTGGTATACAATTCGTCATAACTTCTGATAGGGTTGTATTGTTCCTTAATAGAATCCTTGAAGGATTTCCAGGTGGATGTGACTATAAATAATGAGGGTTCCTCTATTTCCTTTTTCTCACTAAAATTTTCCCACCAATCTTTGACATGGGGAACGTCTTTGAGGAGTGCAAAAGTAATCTTTTTTCTATTCGAAAAGTTATGGAAAGAAAAGTACCCTTCTAGTAGATTCAACCACTTGTATACAACATATGCATCTATCTAACCTTCAAATATAGGAAGATTGAAGTTGATTTGTGCCTTGAAGGGGGCAACGCCTCCACTAGAGGAAGATGCGTCACCTATTGGTAGCTACCAAAGGATTTGCGCAAAACTATCCATCATCTCGTTCCTCTATTTTGTGATGGCTTCCTCAAGTAACATTTTGAAAGGATATATTGTTCCTTCATCTTTATTTTCTCCTCCCATGAGAGGTCTCTTGGGTGTGCGAGAGATTTTTTCCTCAAGAGAAACAAGCCCGAGACCCAATTATTTGTACCTTGACCTTGTTGGGGACATGCATTAAGATGACAAGGAGAAGATCGCTCTGATACCACTAATATGGATTTTATGCACATAGTGAAATGAATATAGATTATTAAAATATGATAAACAAAAAATAACAAAGATACAGTTAAACTGGTTTTCTATTCAATAAGGAAATAAGTTGAAACTGCAAAATGTAGTGGAAAATAAGCTTGTTGGAATGGTTGAGGCTTATCTCTGAGAAGAGATGTGACGGTTGCACTCATTTGCAAGAATATGGTTACATTGAGTCTCTGAAGGAATTTTACAATAAACAGGAATGTCAAAATCCCTAGACATCCAAAAACCTAACCCTAGGAGTTGAAGCGCCAAAAGTCATGTGGGCCCCATTTGGTTAAGTTAGTACATCAACTTCTCAGGGTCGTAACTTTTGCATACGATCTTCATTTTAGGCGCATGATAACCCATTGGAAAGGTCTAAGAAAGAAGAATAATTTTATACTGGCCTAGGTCAGTGCCCCTAGCTATCACGTAGGCCCCAAATCCCCAAAATATGTCGTTTAGGGTGTTAAAATGGCCCCAAAGGTTTGGAACCCGAAAAACTGCCACAAATCTGCCAAGGTGGATTTTTTTTTTTCGAGCTAGTGGAATAGGTGGGTGGCCACCGATATCCACCTGGATCAGGGAGTCCAAGTGAAAGAATTGTTTTTAAGAAGAGCAGTGAGAGGTGCTGCTGTCTTTCCATAATTTTTAACAAACTTGTGATAATATCCTGTTAAACCCAAAAATCCACTCAAGATTTTGAGAGCCTTTGGGCAAGGCCAATCCTACATAGATTCAATCTTTTTAGGATCCACCCTAACACCTTCATTGCCAACAATATGACCCAAGAACATGACTTTCGAGAATCCAAAATAACATTTAGATTGTTTGAGGAAATGTTGGTGCTGAGAGAGTAGATGTAGAACTTGATCCACATGAGCAATATGGGATGTCCATGTTTTATTATATATGAGGATGTCATCAAATAAACCTAACACAAAATGACAGAGAAAAGGACGAAAGACATGATTCATGAGGCTTTGGAAAGTGGAGGGAGAATTACACAAGGAAAAGGGAATGACCAAAAACTCATAGTGGCCATCATGAGTTCTAAATGCAGCCTTAGGAATGTCTTCCTCATTCATACATATCTAGTGGTAGCCAGAAAACAGATCAAGTTTAGTAAAGAACTGGGCACCACTCAATTCATCCAAGAGGTCATCAATGACAGGAATAGGAAATTTGTCTTTGAGGGTGATTTTTTTGAGGGAGTGAAAGTTAGGAAACATGCACCAAGAGCCTTATTTCTTAAGGACCATGACCACAGGAGAAGAATAGGGGCTTGTACTTGGATGGATAGAACATGCAGTGATCAATTCTTGAACAATTTTCTCAATTTCATTTTTATTGGAAAAGGGATGAAGATAGGGAAGAACATTGGGGGGATGGCTTCTAGGGACAATGGGAATGGAATGATTATGAACACCATGGGAAGGAGGAAGCCCATAGGGAGTGGAAAAAACAACTTGATGTTTGGAGAGAATGGATTGGAGGTCCTATGGAACATAGGGTGTCTCAATGGATTGAATGGCATGAAGTTGTACAATAAGGCTATAATGACCTTTTTTTAGGATCTTTTCCATGCAATGAGAGCTGATGATCTCTGGCGAACCAACGATGATTCTTTGGAACTTATATTGTTGGCCCTATTGGTTGAATTGCATGGTTAATTCCTTAAAAATCATGAGAATGGGACCCAGAGTCTTGAGCCATTCTACACCCAACACAATGTCACAACCGCCCATGTCAATAGTAAACATATGAGATTTCATGTGGTACCAACCAATTTGGAGACACACATTTTCACAACACCCCCCACATTTCATGGACCCACCATTGGCAATCATGATTTGAAAATTATTGATGCCACAGATATACAAATTAGTTTCATGGGAAATGTGAGGATGAATAAAATTATGGGTTCTTCCACTGTCAAAAAGGATGATGACCTTCCAATTCTTAATGTAAACAATTATCTTGAGGGTTTTGGGAACAAAGAACCCATTGAGAGCATTCAGGGAGATGACTGGTTTGACTTTGGGAGGGTTGAAGGGTGGGGGATGTCAGTGGGTTCAGGTGACTCGACCATAGGGTGGGTATTGACATTGTCTTCTGAAACATGCTTGGAGATGGCCATAAAAATATTTTGTTCCTTACACTTTTTCCTAGGAAAATATTTGTCATCACAATTATAATAAAGGCCTTTGAGTTGGTGTTCATCCATTTTTTCTCTGGTCAATTTTTGGATCTTTAGTGGAGTATTAGGAGGAGTGGGAGTGATTGGTTTAGAGAGAGGAATAAATGAGGGTTTTTGGGTTTGAGAAGAGACCACCTATTGTGCTTCCTTACCTATTTTAGTAGCTTCCACCCAACTCTGAGGCCAAGCCATGCAGACATGGGAATGAATCTCATCCTTGAGGCCACTAATAAAACATTCTCGGAAAAAAGCATCAAACACACCCTATGTACGGAAAGACAATCACTCAAAAGAAACTATAAAGTATTCCATTGTTCCAGATTGTTTCAATTTTGTCAAATGACCTAAATGGTTGGTGTCAATGCCAAAGCATTCATAAAGTTCTACCAAAACTTGTGTCCAAGACACATACCCTTGGCAGGATTTTTTTCACCATTGCCACCATTGCCAACGTTCTTGATCTATATGGAGAACACCATACCAAAGTTTGGCCAACTCATCTGTAATGCCATACAAAAACAAATAATGTTCCATTTGAGTTACCCATCTAGTGGGATCTGAGGAATAAAATTTGTTAAGATCCACACATGGAAGGCATAGGTCATGCTGAAAGTGATGGGGATGAAATGTATGGGAATTAGAGGAAGTTTCACCTTTAGAGTGCAAACATGGGTTAGAGGAGGGAAGATCTGTAGGGATATTCATCTTGGTGCAGATCATTGTAGTGAAGGATGAAAGCTGGGTAGCAAGGTCCTATTTGATTGTTTCCATTTTGGCGTCAATGGAGGAATGAATGTTTTTATTGATGGTGGAAAAATTGGCACTAAGTTGCCTCACTTATTTTTGGGTCTCTGTGAAATTAGAGGATAAGGAATTAAAGTGAGCTTCCAAGTCTTGGCTATGGGTGTGGGCCATGATGAAGAGGGAAAATGAAAAAGGGACAGGTGGGACCACACAAAAAATGGGTTATGGGTGAAGTGTATCAGGATGATTAGGGAGAAGAGGGGAATTAAATGGGGTAAAGCCCAAATAAGGGTCTTGGAAGGGGGTCAGGTCCATGGGATATTTTTTTTCTTAAAAATGATAGGTATGATTGCGATAAGGGAGAAGAGAGGAATCCAATAGGATAGGGATCAAATAATGGTGCCAATAGGATCGAAACTTTTTTTTTACTCTTGCAGAGTTATACTCCAAGCTGAATAGTACTACAGTGTTGAAATTCCAAAATTCTTAATAGGATGAAATGTGTAATAATTTTGCAACCTGAATGCAGGAGGCACAGTTTCACGTAAATAGATCTTGTTCGTTCTGTTTTTGTTTCCATCCCAAGGGTTATGGTATGTAGGGTGTCTACACACAAGGGTTTTCCCTATGCTATAGCTCTCTGATATATGTGTGGGGTCCAACATTAGTACTTGGACCAATCTCTTAGGGAAACAACTAAGGAGTCTAGACCATGCCCTTAGTTGTACTACCCAACTAACGAGGTACTAGAGAGTATCTTCCTGAGTGTTTTTTATCAATGGAATTATATAAGTCAGGTGGCCAATAGATTTATCTATGGAGGGATTCAAGAGATCTAGGATGATTCATATATAGGTGTTGGATGATGCACTACCACTCGAAGGTGTACCAATAGGGGTTACAATGGTGGCCAACACATGTGTGCTTAAGTTCAAATTGTATTTCCTGCTTGTATGACTCCCCGACCATGGGTTTATGCGCGTAATCATAGATCTATGTATCTTTAAGATATCACAATACGTCTCAACTCTGAAAAAATTAACCCACAATTTTCTACCAAGGAAAGTGCTCTGATCCCAAGCGTGAAAGATGAACTTTGTGCTCATCCCAATATTCCAAGACCGTAAAGAGGGAGTATTTTCATTCATTAAACTACTTCTTTAGAAATGGCAACAATTTGGCATAGGTATTAACATGCTTCTCCATCTCTTCCATACTCTTATTGAACATCTGGACCTGCTTCTTCAAGTGTTCACTCTCTTCCTGAAGTTTATCATCGTTGGAACTTAAGTGTAGTATTCCAAATATAAAATAGTATGCAAAACCTAAATATTTTATCTAGAAATGGAAGAACAACAAGGATATAACCAAAAAAACACTAGAATAATACCGTAATAACACCAACAAGAGCACCTTGATTAGTGATAGCAATGCTCACTTGCCTCTTTGAGAGGGAAACCTCTAGTAGAGCATAGCTCTATTACAATAATATCAAAGACAAAAATAATCATGCCCTCTACTCATATTTATACTAAATATGTCTATCCAAAAGAAAAATTTAGAGGAATATCCTTCTAGAAGCGAAAACTTCTATTAGCTCTTCTTACATTTGACGTATTCTCCCTGATTGCTAGGCCTTATTAATATTGACCTTTATTACATGTAAATATATTATTCTACCTATGTGAGGGGTTAGGGGGGTTAGGTCCCTAACATTAAGTCTTCCAATGTTTATTTGCTTTTCTTATTCATGCTAAGATATGCAATGTTCTATTCAAAGTCCCGACATTTGCATGGTCAAGGATGTGACTACTCTAATACCATCTAATCCGTAAATGATGGAATTATAGCCCACTATTTTCACCAACATGGATGCTTTTTGAAATTTAAGTTCTCATCTCTGTCTCAATATTGTATAGAGAGTTTTGTATTCAGAAGGTTGAAAAACTTTTTATTTGTGTAACCTCTACTCCAAATTGATTATTTGACTTCTTTCTCCTAATAACCTACACATAATACACATATGAAAATGCAATGGAATTCTCTGTCCTGAATGAGCCAAACAATATTAGGTCTCTACTCTAATAGTCTATTGTCTAGTGACATATAACTCTTCTCATAAATCAATTACCAAGCCCATGTTCGCTATTTTAATTTTCCTCCAAGGAAAGTGTCTAACACTCAATTTACAAGTACCAATGGGTTCCCACTTCCAAGCCTCTATTTGCAACTATTATTCAAACCAAAAATAAGTTCCATGATAGTGGAATCATTCTTTGAATAAATGCATCTCACAAATCTGCAATGATGTGAATTGGATAGTGCTTCAGCTTGGGAGTCAAGTCACCTCTGAGTTCCATTCCATTATGTATTATGATGGGACTAATCTCTTCCTTGATAGTCACTTGATGAAATCACTCACAAAGATGAAAAAACATGATCGGGTTCTTCCTTTTATTCATTCCATGATACTTAATTTCCATAATCTAATGTTGTAACATCCCTATTTTTCATCCTCACAATTCATAATGTAATTGTGTAAATGCAATTTAGGATGGTGAGTTGATATGTTTGGGCTAGAGAGCTTGTATTGATTAATATGGATGAGGGCCAATATGTGTAAATGGTACACTGAGATAATTAATAAAGTAATAGTCACTAGTTGTGATACGAGAAGGATGATAACATGGGGCTATGCTTCCATAAGAGAGGGGGGATAAAGGGGGGATCCAAGGGAAACCCATGAAATTTTGATTAAGTGAATGTGCCATTACCATATAATCCTCCATTTGACATGTTAGACACTCAAACCTTGAATTCATGTGAGAGGGTGGGTGTGAGAAGTCACATCCCACAATTATTGCAAGCATGGGACTGAAGTCCAATCAACATTGTGGAGTGTGAGAGTCATCTTTCATAGGGAGAAAATGAAATTTGTATGGGAAAAGAGAACATTTTTTACATGCTAATTTTGGGAAGAAAGAGAGGAGTTGAGTGTTGGAAAGAGAACCATCTATGTTTTGCTTGAAGGAAACCATTATCAGGTTGTGTTTATGATGAAAATATGGATTTTGTGTCTACAAAAATGGGTTGTGTTCTTATTGAGTATTGTTTTTGTTAAGGAAATGAATCAAGAGGCTTGTGAACATTGTTTCTATCACTTTTGGAGTAGATGAGAGTTATTGGAGTCCCAAACTATGATATCCTAGCCAAATGAGTGCACTTGAGCCTTGGAGGAAAGTGGGAAGGCCTGAGGGACTACCCAGGAGAGAAGGGGATCCCATTCCTTGGGTTGTGCAGGTTGAGGGGAAGAGAGCTGCTGGATTGAAATCATTTCTGGAGTAGAACGTGGGTTTTGGGTTGCTGAATGCAGAGAGTGGAAAACCAAGAGGGATATATGTTAAGCCCTAAATAGTGGCTCATTACCCCTTAATTGGGGCATATTACATTAGTAATGTTTTTTTATTTATGTCAGATTTACTCCACTAGTTGTAATTATACCTCCTAGTCTCTTATATATACCAAGGAGACATTTTCATTTGGAATCATCTTGTATTTGAACATTTATGTGAGCATAAGGAGGTTTCCCCCTAGAAGAGGCTTATTATCTGAATTTATCTCTTTTTCAAGGCGTTGAGTACTTATTCTTAGGTTTTTCTATGCTATATTGTTATTTGGTTCCTAACATATGGTATCAGAGCTCAAGGTCTTGGAGTTTCACTGCCACATCTGAGACACCTTGGAATTTTTGCTATAATGTTTTTTCTACAATGATTCAGAAGGCCCATATTGGAGGATATTTAGTAGATGGATCAAGGTATGATGGGTTAAAATTTCAACTCCTGAGGCCTTATAATTTCTAATACACAACACAACCTTTCTAAGATAGGGTTATGGAATCATCCTGAATTGAGTCATTTCAGAATTTGCGTTATAATTTTTTTTTTTGTAATGTTTCAGACCCTGAAATATGGAGGATATTCACAGAAATTAGTAAGGTATTTTTGCTAACAATTTCAGCTTCAGGGCCATCTTACATTTGTAGATACACCCTATGGATGATAGGGTATTTGACTAGTCTTATTGACTAGTCTCAAGCAGGTGTTACGGGTAAAAAAATTATAACTTCTTCCTAGAGTATCCAAATTGAGTGAGACTAGTTGCATTGGATAGTGGACAACTCATAGTAGTTCTTGTATGAGTTTCAGATTTTATATCAATTATTTTGTGTAGGGCATAGTATACAAGTGAGATCTCCTGGAAAGGAAAAAAATGAGCAAGTTGTGGGGAAGTTATCTTTTTCATTGAATCTACTATTATTGCTTTCACTTTGGTTGGTTTGTGTCATTGTAGATCTGATCTCACAAGAACACCAGAGTGAAGCAAGAACAACAAATACATAAGGAAGCGATGTATAAAGGTATGTCATCCATTCCTTCTTTGGTAGTAAACTCAATGATTTTAACTTAGGGAAAGTGTCATGTCCTATCTTGTTTTGTTCTAGATCCAAGTGGATCTAGGGAGATTAGTTTTTGTCATCATTCATCGATTTATCCAATAAAAAAGAGGACACCTGAAAGTGAAAATGTATCCCATGAAATTCATGATGAGGACACAAGGAAGGTGAATCAAGAATGAAGAAACTCCAACTTTGGGTTGAAGAGAAACCGTACTCCTAAGATCGATACGAGGAAGTTTGATGGCAAGGACCCTATCACATGGATACTTTAGATGGAGCAATTCTTTGATATACATAATGAGCCACATACATAAAAGGTACGAATTTCTTCTTTATATTTATAACCCAATCAATTTGTATGGTATAGATGGCTTTGTTCTCACAAATCACTCCTCACTTGGACAATTTTCACAGAATAAATGATAGCACACTATGAGGATACAAGGAGCAATACCTTCTTTAGCCAATTAATAAATCTCAAGAAAAAGGGTTCAATTACAGAGCACATTGAGAACTTCCAAAGTTTGAATATAAAGGTAACAAATATTCCAGATGAGCAATTGATTGATGTATTCATAGGAAATTTAAAGGATAACATTCAACATGAGGTTCACCATTGGGAACCCAAATCACTGGAGAATGCATTAAGGGTGGAAATAAATGTTGAAAGTAAAAATATCGCTATGGCTACTAGAAGGACCAATCCTAATGTCTATAGAGAGAATAATTCTCCTTCTTCTAAAACACCTCAACCTACAAGGTTGACACCTCAGGAATTGGAGGAAATAAAAGAAAAAGGTTTATAATTTAATTGTGACAACAAGTATAGTAAGGTACATAAGTGTGGTGAGTGTTACAAGTGAATCCTCCTATGGACAAGAAAATTCTCTCTTGGTCTCTAGACCCCTAAGACCAAGAAAGAGAGGGTGCTATCATTGGTCATTGACATCCTTTTAGATCTAATTAAGCTAATGTATGAAGAGGAAGAAGAAAAGTGTACCTTTTTAATGGCGTTTGTCCTCACGCAATCCAAGTTGAGCTTCAATCCTAATCTCCTCAATAGGTCCTATAGAAAAAACAAAGACACGACAAGCTTCCTATTCTACTGAGATTAGATCGAAAACAGATCTATCTACTAGAGACAAGTTCATGTGGAACAAACACAAACTTGAAAGAAACAGACCAAGCATATATGTATATTAATGATAACAAATGAAGGGTACTTACAGACCTTTGATGAAGGTGCAACAACTTCTTCCAAATCTCTTTGTCCAACCCCTTTTCTCAAGTAATCTACACTGATTATGCTTCAATGGTATTTCACTTATGGGATCATAAGTTTGATGCTTTCTGTCTTCTCCAATCTCCCCTTTCACCATGAGAAGGCCTCCTTATATAGGCTTGGAGAGTCCTAACCACTTGAGAGATCATTGGGATAAGTTGAGGATTCCTCTCCTTCATTTGTGGATCTTCCCTAAGATCATGCCTTGACATCTGATTCGAATCCAACCACCTTCAGAGATTGAGGGGATTCTTCCCTGATTTATCTCAACAAACCACAATTTTCCCAAAAAGGACCAGTACTCCCTCACAAGGGGAATAGAGCATTGGAATGCTCCCCTAGAAGAGGGAACAAAGTGTCAGCACTCCCTGACAGTGTATAGGGGAGCACTCCCTTCCAAATTTTATTTTTGAGTGGCTTGCTCCATGGTAAAATACTTGTACTCCTTGTCAACTGATTTCGCTTCTTCAAAAATAGTCTTTGAGGTGTCTTAAGTGTCCTTATGATGTCGTTAGGGAGAATAAATAAGAAAGATAACAGTATGATGTTTGAGACACTTGTGACCATTATGCAACACGTGCAACATTGGTAATGACAACACTATCCATCATTGCAATGAGTGATTTTGATGTGTAACAGATTGCCCCCCAAAGTGTGAAGTTATAAGACGATGATGAGCGAAGTAATTTATAGACTTTTTAGAGAAAGGGTATGGATTTAGAGAGGTTGGAAAAAGAAGCACACAACCATCAAACAAATATTATGACATGTTTCAAACCCAAGGCAGGCATACCTATGCTTGAGCGATAAAGACTTTTTAAGGTATGGCCACCATAGAATACACTGGGGATCCATAATTATATTGACAAAACATATAGCCACTAAAGATACAATGTGTATATATACTCCTATGACCTGAACTGATCATAGCCACAAAGAATACAGAGTGGATATACGAGACAACAAGACATAGCCATGACCAATACAAAGTGGATCTATGTTACAGTATATGTGTCAATGTTCAAAGAAACTCCGTTGCAACCTGGGCAAAGTTCATATAAGATTGATGACTCAACCCAGGGTCTTCTCATCGATCCCAATGTAGTATGAATTTAACCATGTGAATATATGTCCTGATGTCGAACATGGCAGAAACTACTTGATTACCGATCAATGAGGAAAACTATTAACAAGTGCGAGGGAAATCACCATTGATGTCAATGATTCCCGAGGTACTCTAGTAAATTGCAATTAATGTGGAGCATGAGATGAATTTGAGCCCATGGAATCACTCGATCAGGGGTCAATGATGTAAACCCATTTTCGAAAGTGAGGAGGCCTGCCATTGAGGCATGTAGGTTCCAAGGTACTAACTAGTTCTTAAGTCTAGCTCCTATATAATGTGATGAAGTCAACAGAAATAGACTCGTCGAAGGAGGGCCTTGGTGTATCCCCCATTAATGACATGAAACTAACAAAGAGATGTAAATGGTGGATCAAAAGAACATGGACTGACACAAGTATTGAAATAGGAATTTGTGATGGTTGACTCTTGAGGCATATACTTCCCTTGAACACTAAGGCACAACAACAGAAATGTGACATGGACCAAAACTTGATAATGCAGTGGATAGTGTGATTTTCATCGGGTGACCCAAAGGACCGAAGAAGCTCAAATGATTGGTTTAGTGCAGAGGTTCATTGGTTTGAAAATGCGTGCAAAGATAAAATTTTCGTGTTCAAGGGGAACTGTAATATTACTGGTAATGTTCTCAAAAACCTTCTTGGCTTGGTTCTTTCAATTCCCCCCACCGTCCGTATAGACGAGTACCTCTTTTTTGTTTAATGAGCTCGGGGAAGGTAACACATGCTCGATATAACTCACCTTCGGTAATTTCCTCTTTCTTTGTTTAATGAACTGGAAGAAGTAAGGGTTCGGTTCCATATGGGCCCTTCAATGTATGATTATTGAACGAGTCGAAAGAAGGTAAACTCTGTTGTTTTTCATATTTAGAGAGTCTGAAAATGAATTAAAGACGACTCTAATGTGGTCCTTTTTTCATAATATTAGTCTCGCGAGGCCAAAAAAGAGATAAATTATCACTCGAAAGATGTCTTTCAAACCTTTTAATGAGTGGGAAAGGAAGCAATATCACTTGGCAATATTTTCATGTTTAGAGATTTGAAAAGAGATTAAAGATGACTCCAATGGGTTCCTTTTTTGTGTATCCATGCAGGTCTGAAAAAGAGATAAAAGTTTACCTGGTGCGTTCTTATGTGTTTGAGCTTGAGAACGAATGAAGACTATGCTCATGGATGTGACAAGGTGAAGAACAAACAAAAACTACTCTGAAACCTGCAAATAAGGTTAAAATTGCATTCTAGGGGATTAATAAGGCCTCCAAATATTTTGAAAACAAAAAAATAACTATATCTTATGCAAAAAATGAAATGTATAATAGTAAAAATGGGTAAAACCGTCATTTACCATTTCATTTGTGAAAAGATTTGTAGCAATGGAGAATTTGTGCTTTGGAGGTGAATCTTGTATGGTTTGGTGTTGGAGCTATGGTCAACCATTTTCCTCACCATTTGGACTAGGTTGGTGGTCCTCTTCCTTTCTTTCATTTGCACGGTTCACATTTTGTTTTAGGGAAATAATTAGATATAAAAATTGATACCTTGGGTCGGCCCAAGCGCCCAAGAGGATTGACGCTCCTCTATGAGTAGTGGGGGAGTGTTGCACGAATTGGAAAATGTCCCTGCAGGTTGATGGAGGGTGGGCCAATGCTTTGGTGTAGTGGTCTAAAGGACACTTCCCAAAAACATAAGAAATTTTTCCCAAAAACATAAGAAATTTTTCCCAAAAACAACCAGCGCTCTCTCAAATCGTGAAGGGGGAATTTTGAATTTTTAAAGTGCCCTGATGGTCAATGTGAGGGTGTGTTGGCACCCTGATGTTCATGTGAAGAGGGCGTTGGCTTCCCAAAAGAGAAAACAATTATTTTTAATAGTTTTCCAATTGCCCAAAATTTCCCAAAAACGTTATTTAATGAATTTTATTTGTTGATAATTGCAGGTGATTTAGGCAATAATCATTCTTGAGTGGAAAGAAAGAGAGAATGAGATTGATGATGTGGATTCCTTGCAAAGTCCCCAATCGAGAGCCACGTTGAGGAATTGTGGTATCCTCAAGTTTTTCAAAATGCAAAAAATGAAGAAAGAGATTCTTCTTCTTGAATATATGATCGAGCTATGGAACATTGCAGAGCAAGGATTCTATGTGGGAACGCAAATTATTACTATCGAGTTGGAATATGTATACTTCCTTACTAGTCACAGGTGTCCTATGGTTTATAGTGTCTAAAGATGACACTGTTCAACTGGAGTGCAGGGTTCCTTCACAATGTGAAGGAACAAATTACGAGATGTAAAGCAGAGCAACATAAGTAGTTCAGGTATGGTTCATTCTTGGTTTTGTTATTCTTAGAATGCATTCCCCATATGCAACCTCAAATTGCATTAGCAGTACGGCCAGTGGGAGAACCACGTATGGAGTGGTGGACTAGCCTGTCTCCAAGACTAGGCTCAGATTTTGAGTTTAAATTCACAGGTGATTTCTTTGCTTGGCTGAGACACCAATTGATTGTAATAGAAGACTTTCCATATGTCGAAGTGGATTTCCAGGGAAGCATGGACTTGGTTATTCTAGTAGGAGAGTATTGCGATGTTCTTTTATTTTAAAAACATTGTATTATTTTTTTGGGGTACATAGAAGAGTCTTTAGCAGATGTATCATTTCATTGTGCAAATAGGGGAGGAACATGTATGACAAAGATGCCGGAATTAGGGTGTCGCGAAGATTCTTAGATTGTAGTTGGTCAGGGGGTAGCAGCAAGAGGGCTCCAAGAGGTTGAAAGAAATATCCAAGGCCTTATGACAAGTATCCCTCCTCTTAAGAGGCGGGAAGTGCCACTACATCTACAGAGACACATTGTGGGAGTGTCTGAGAGTATTAACTCTCTACTGAGGCAAGTAGCCCGTGCGGTGATATGTTACTCGGAGCATAATGTAATGTAGGAGGATTATAGGTCTTCCTAGTGATTGTATAGTATGTAGGGAAATTATTATGGGTGTGGAGACCCACATTTTTCCTATCTATGTATCATTTTGATGTAATCAAACATTTTCAGTTACGCTGTATATATATACATTTCCAAGTTTTTAAAGTTCCAAATGATTTTCAAATAATGATGTCTTGTATGTGATGTGTTTTAATTTACATGATGAAATGCAATGTGATTTATTTCCTTTATGAAAACTCATCTATGTGTGAGATACCTATCCATAATGTAATTGGATAACGAATCCGAAATCATGTTGAGTTCTCTTGATATGTGTCTATATTCGAAAAAATAAAGCATTCGTTCAAGACGACGAACTCGTAGATGTAGACGTAGTAGGATAGGATTGCAAATAGTGTAGACTCGATTTAGATGAAAGAATACAAGTTGAGAGTCCAGGTTGATGATCATACAAGAAACACCTAGGGAAGAGGCTTCAGTTAAAATTCTGATAACAACATGATTTTCTTCCATGTTATTAGTTTCTGACCCTAAAAAAATACTTCCTGAACTCACCAACTCGTCAAAGTGGTAAATGACCCAAGCTGTAAAAGAAATTTTCAGAGTGTGTCGACTAGCGCCATCCACAAACCCAAAAAAGATAGGAAAGGAGGATGTCATTTGTGCACGCAAACACAATACACAGTATAAGTGGCTAAGGAAAAACTCGTGCATGCAAGAGAAAAAGACACACCAAAAAATAAAAATACAATAGTGTACAAAGCATGTATGCTAGATGTCTTAAGCATAGTACTTCTTAAGGTAAATCCCGTTCTCGGGCTCACCTAATGAAATTCCATCGTAGTCAACTAGCTCATAGTCGCCTCTATGTAGAACACATTTCACAAGGTAAGGACCATGCCATTGAGGTTCTAACTTCCTGGTCCCTAACTTGTCATGATCCTAGTCATAAACGAGGACTAGGTCTCCTTCTGCAAAAGTGCAAGGATGGACATAATTGTCGTATTGATTTTCGATTCATTTTTGATAATTCTCATTGATGAGAGCAACATCACGATGTGTTTCATCTAGCCTAGTCAAGTGTAAGAAATGTTCTTGTTCAACAGAGGTGTGGGGCAGGAGTTCTACTTTGAGTTTTAGCGAAGGAATTTCACACTCGATTGGTAAAACAACTTCAATTCCATATACTAGCTGGAAGGGAGTGAATCCAGTAGTAGTTTTTACTGAGGTCCAATAAGCCCAGAGAGCGAAGAAGAGTTGTAAATGCCAAGATGTATTGTTTTCCCCTACCATCCGTTGGATCATAGTTTTGAGTACCTTGTTGATAGCTTCAACTTGTCCGTTAGCTTGAGGATAATACGGGGATGAGCTCTCATGGAGAAAACCCAACTTGATATGCAACTCACTCATCATCTAGTTTTGAAAATGTGAACCGTGATCAATGATAATGGATTGTGGAACACCAAAGTGAGTGATGATGTGATTGAAAAAGAAAAGAGTTGCAGTATGGCCATCATTGAGAAAGGTAGGCATAGCCTCAACCCATTTTGTAAATAAATCGATGGTGACAATTATATAACCATGCCCCCCGGCTGAGGTAGGCTTACACTGCATGAAATCAATGCCCCATTTGGAAAAGGGGGTGATGGAAATAATGGGATGTAGCAGAGCAGGGTGGGTGCATGCCTTGTTTTGAAAAAAATGGAAGGTGGGGCACTTTTTGACGGCCTCAATACAATCCTTAAAGATGGAGGGCCAAAAGTAACCAGCACATAAAATGTTCTGGGTCTTAGCCATCCTAGAAAGGTGACCACCATAGGCTCTAAGGTGATAGTCATTGAGGATGCATTCATCCTCTTCATGATTCAGACATCGTCATAGGATAGTGTCAATGCCACAATGATATAAAGTGTCACCGATAATAAGGTAATGACAAGAATGGTAGCGAATACGACGACGTTCTTCACAAGAGATATCAGGTTGAAAACGTTGGGTCTGGAGATAGAGTATGATGTCTCCATACCAAGGATCAAAAATTCTAATGAGGAATAGAGATTCATCATGAAGATAATCTCTAGGATCAGTATCTTCATCAACATGGGTAAAATCACAAATGAGTTTCATAAACACCAAGGAATTTTTGGATTTAGACTTAGCAAATTCAAGATCGAATTCTTGAAGGAGGAAGATCCATTTAGAGTATTTTCCCCCAAGCACCTGACGTGTCAGAATGTGATACATAAGGTTTGAGTCCACGATAACTATGGTGGTGCGTAACAAAATGTAGTGACAAAATCTTTGGATAGTGATAACGGCTACCAGAGCCAACTTCTCAACATGTGAATAACAGAGCTCTAGTCCAGATAGACGTTTACTCAAATAATAAACCACATGTTCTTCACCAGAAGAGTCCTCTTGAACTAACACCATGGCAATAGTGTAAGTAGAGGTTGCTAAGTAAAGGATGTAGTCCTTCGTATATTCTGGAGGATGTAACAAAGGAGTTTTGTTCAGTGCATGCTTAAGATAATCAAACGATCGTTGAGCAGTGTCTTCCCAGATGAATGGGGCGTCTTTCTGCAACAACCACATGAATCCTTTAGTGATCTCAGTGTAGTTACAAATAAAGCAGCAAAGAAAGTTTGCTTTCCCCTTCAAACTTTGGAGTTGTCGCAAGTTTTTAGGTGGGGGTAAAGATAAAATAGCTCTAATCTTTAAAGGATCCACCCGAATCCCATCCTTGGAGACAAAAAATCCGAGGAGTCAGCCTGATTTGAAAACAAAAATACACTTATGTGGATTCAAACGAATGCGGTAGAATCGACATCGAAGAAAAATAGCCCATAGATGACCGAAATGGTCGGATTGACTAGATGAGTGGGTAGGTAAGTCATCGAGGTAAGGTTCCACAATATGTTTGATATCGTGGAAATCATAAGACATGGATCGCTAGAATGTAGCACCAACATTTTAAAGGCCAAAAGGTAGCTTTCGATAGGCAAAATTTCCCCATGGGAAGATGAAGGCTATTTTATGTTGATCATCCAGTAAGATGTCAATCTGGTTATACCTTGAGAAACCATCCATGAGATAGAAAATTACAATACCAGTGAAATTATCAATAATCTGGTCGATAAAGGGTGTAGGGTAGTTGTCTTTTGAACAAGCCTTATTGAGATCTCTATAATCAACATAGATGTGAATGGTCCCCTATTTCTTAGTAACCAAAACAATGTTCGAAACCCATCCTATCAAGGGGACATGATAAATAAAGCTAGATTTAAATAACTTTTCAACCTCTACCTTAATAGCCGTAGTATTTTTAGGATGGACCAGGCAGAGTTTCAGTTGAACAGGGTTGACACTAGGGTAGGTTTTAATCTCATGCACAATGATCGACAGATCGATCCCGGGCATCTCTTTGTAGCTCCAAGCGAAGACATCGCAAAATTCTTTAAACAAAGAGGTATAAGAGACCACTTCCTCATGTGAACAATTAGCTCCGAGGTTAATGTTTTCCACGACACCGTCTTTGATCGAAATGTCAATAATGATCATAGAGGAAATGTTGCCTAAATTCCCCTTAGAAAGATTATCTTGTGTGAGGATGGGAGATTGTGGAAAATCGACAACATCAGGAGGGAAGATAGAGTGTATGTCTTCTTGAATTTCTTCGAGGGGTGGAAGAAAAGAGTATCGATGATGGATATCATCCCAAGATATGTTGTCGATACTAAGCATATCCATTATAGATTCATCGAAAGGAAAAATTTGGGAAATGTAGTCGAATGCGAAAGACAAGGAATTTAATCATGATGGCATCGAATAAGTGTCAGGTGTGAAGAGATGTTGGTCATTCGAGGAGGGAGAGGAATATTGGATGGAAACATATGAGTTTTTGGCTAGACTAAGTGGCATCGTGTCATTGAGTGCATCGAATTCCAATGGAGTCGGTTTAACCCAAGGGTCAGATGATTCCAAGGACTTGTTAACCATAGTCGAAATCATATTGATTATGGAATTATGATGTGTAGTGGGTGAAAGTGGTGTAGGGAAGGTACCCATGAGGATAGAGTCTTTTAACAAGACAACAACAACACTTTCATATGTTAGCTTGTGATCTCCCAAGAATGGAATATTGGTGGTAGTGGGAACATGAGCGTCAAGTGTGCAGAATTATAACTGATCAACAGTGGCAATTTTACCATGATGAGGAAATTGTACACATCGAAAAACTAATGAAGCAATGATGGTCATAGAATAGAACCAAATTCTTCCAAGTAACAAGTTGTAATCGAGGGGAGCATCGACCACCTCAACGTCAACAAAGATGATTTTTCCGTCCAATTGGATGGACAGGGATTGTAGGAGTCCGTGCAGATGAAAACCTCACCCATAAAATGCACATAACATCATTAGCGATTTGTTATGTGTGGCTGATTTCAATATTTTTCAACAGGCTAAAGACATGACACAAGAGGCCCCTTCATCCAAAATAGTTCGGTGAATTTGTTGATTGTGAACAACAACATCAACTTGGAAAGCAAGTTGGTGAGACAGTCAAGATGTAAAATTATCCAGGTTAAACATGATATTGTTGGACGACTCGAGATCCAAAGCACCAATAGTGGCCAAGAGCTTTCTACATTGACTGGGACAGTGTTGTAGAACTTCTAACACAGACATAACACACGACGCTTGAGCCAGGTCTTCAAAAATGTTGTAGTTTTGGGTGGGACGTGAGCTAGGATTAAAGGTAGATTTGTGGATAGTGCTATTAGGAGGGCGTGATATGGAGTCAAACATAGGTTTATCAATCTGGAAAGATCTAGACAGAGGACTAATGGATGGAGGGCTAACAAAAAATGGTGATGGATCCTGTGAAGAATCGTTAGTGATATTTCCTTTGTCCATTTTAATTGGTGCGACATAGGTCGTAGAGAAGGTGGTTAGATCAATCCCATTAAAGATATAGATTTGGTCACTTTTCAAGGCTTCATCATGAGAAGGGTGGTTGGAATTGCCCTTTAGAGAGGGGGTTTGAGCAACCATAGATTGTTGGTAAGGAAAAGGATGAGTAAGCACAGCGGGTTGGGAATTCCCTTTAAAAAGTTTGGCCACTTCATTGCAATGTGGACAGTCTCGAGTGTAGTGATCGTCACCACAAATAAGACATGGGAACTTCAATTTCCTCTATGGTTTCTTTTCATTAGAAGGTCGTGGGTTTTGAGCTTTAGGTTGTTCATTATTATTATTCTTTTTGTTTTTGTTCTTTCCCTTTTTCTTACCTCCAATTTGTTGTGAGGGGGCAAATTGAAATGCATTCACCTCAAAGACTTGGGCATGAGAGGAGGTAGAGGGTGTAGTCAGACTAGGAGTGGATGTGGAAGTAGATCAAGGTGCATCTCCAGTCAACTGGGATGTAGATTGAGTTTTGATGAAACCAATAATGCCATCTGCATGCAATGAGGATGAAGGTTTGGATGGATCATTAGTGGCACAGATAGGATTGGGAATCAAATCATATAAAGTACCAGATTGGGAATAAACCAAATCTAAGTACTGGGCCCTAGAAATGTCTTCCTCTTCGGTAATGACACCACCCATAATGACGTCACAAGCAATCAGGTGTAAAAGTGATTTGGCAAACCATTCCACCAAAAATTGGTCAGTAATGACTGCTTTGATCAACCTTCATGGTCGTCTCCATTCATGAATATGGTTAGAGATGTGCACGAAGTTAGTCTAACAAAGGAGGTCAAGAGTTCAGTACCCATCTCGTATCGAATGGGTAGTTGAAAATGTGTGAGGAAGGACATGGAAAGGGAGTTGAAGTCTCGGAAATATCCTCACAGTAGTTCAATATACCACTTAGTTGGTGAGCTCGTAAGTGTTCGTTGGAAAAGAAACAAACGTATAGAATCATCCATTAAGGAGTTTTATGAACACCATATATGGAAAGTCATTACATGACTATTGGGGTCTTCTCCATCTTTACCATCAAATTTCGGAATATTAGAAGGGAATTTAGCTGGAATCACTAGCCAGAAAGGGTAATGCAATATAGTATCATTGGTTAACCGAGACAAGTTTGGGAGATCCAGAGTAGAAAGAAATGGTAGTTGTGGGTTAACCTACGGGTGATACTGGTGGGGCATAGGGACACCAGTAGGACCGTACAATGGGTTAGGTGGATAATTGTAACCAGTGGGTCCTCTTGCATAGGGTTGTTGCTGACCAGAGTACACAGGATTTGGGGGGGTGTTTGAGAAACATGTGCGAGCGGAGGATAACCAGATGGGTTTTGAGGAATGTAAGTCAGATTTGGTGTTGGCCCATAGGGGGTAAAAAATTTGTCCATAAGGAGGATATATATTATCTCCCTGAGAAAGAGGAGGTTTTTGTAGGCCTTAAGGATTATGTCCCCCAGAGAATTGTGGGTTTCTTGGGAAAGGGGTTTTCCATGGACTGAGAGTTGAAGATGCATTCTGTCCAGAAGGTTGATGATGGGCTCCAGTCTGAGGCTTCCCCCTAGCATAAGGTTTCCCTCCAAATGGAGGTTTCCCTACGAGAGGAGGTTATCCTCCAAAGGGAGGTTGTCCTTCGAGAGGAGGTTTCCCTCCGAGAAGAGGTTTCCCTCCAAGTGGAGGCTCCCCCCCAGCATGAGGTTGAGTCCATGGAATTTGGAAACCAGAAGTAAATGACTGACCAGTTCCGCTTAATGGATTATATCCACCAAGACCAATTCCTTCGGGTTATTGAATAGGTATATAACTTTCAGGTATGACCCGGGTAGTGTTGACAACAGAAGAATTCAGTTTTCTATACCCAGGGGGAAGTGAGGAAGAAGGCCTAAATGAAAATGGTGTACCAATGGGAGCTTGGCTAACCACTACATTACCGGTGGGTATAGTCGCAACGTGAGGAACCATCATAGAATGGGCCATCTAGAGAGAAATGGTGGAACTTGGACCAACAGATTGCATGTTCAGACCAATGGAGGGTGTGATGGAACTAATGCTTGTACCAGTAAAATTATCTAAAGGTATGGTAAAGGTAATATATGTTTCGGGTAATTGAGATACAACAGTTGTATTAGCACCTATGCCTAATCCGTAAAGTTCTCGCACCATGCGAGGTGAGTTTCGAACTATGTCAGTAGTCCAAAGGGTGTCTCTGACTTGAGGGCTAGAATGAGACCCATTAAGAATTCCAGAAGGTTCATTAACAACAAGTTCTTCAGCTGAATTTAGCTAGAGAAAATGCCTCTCATATCCTGCAGGAATGCAGAAAGCCTCCATAGAATCTGAAACAATGCGAAAATTCTCTAAGGAGGTGGAAACTTCCTCTTGTGAGGTTATAATATCATGAACCTCTCTCTGTTGAGGAGAGCCCTCCGTATCATGAGGGGGTAAAGGGGTAGAATATTCCATATTTTCTGGGGTAAGTCCCTATACCCTACGCGAACAATGTGGAGGGTCTATGTTGATGGAGAAAATTCAACGGAAAAAATCTATGGCCAACTAACGAAAAAGAAACAACATGCACTAATCAAATATAGGAATCAAACCAAGCAAACAAAACCTTCTTAACGGTTGGTGATGAAATCCAACATCGGATGGCCAAGTCAATAAGGGGCTAGGATATGGTGGAACAGTTATGATGGTGACCTGCTTAATGGACTTGCGCCTTGGTGCAAGATTCCACACAGTAATTGTGGATTTACCCTCCAAGGAGCCCAAGTGAGTTTGAACACCATCTGTTCTAGGTACAACGAAGACTTCCCTTCACCGTCACCTTGTGTAAGTAGCTAAATATTATGGCTACTAAGGACACCAACTCCCAGTCATCCCCTGGGAGGGTACAGTCGACAGTCCAATTTGAATGTATGAGCAGGATAACAAGTCTGAAATCCTTCGAGAGAACTCAGGACAGGTGGACCGATAGAACTCCAGAGGACCCCAAACAGATTCAGAGATCACGAAGCACTGAGACCAAATGAAACCAGCCGAACCTCAAGAAGGACCCTCAATGTACGATCTGACCACTACAAATGGTTGAACCACAGAGGGATAATCTCTGTAACTCTTTCGAATGCGACCTCGTGTATAACCCCTGTGTGAGAGGGGGATCCCAGAAAGCCTATACGACAATTGCATTTGTCTCTCCCTATCGCAAGATGCTAATGTTTATTTTTAATACTTTGGAGAGTTGTACTCACAACCTAATCCAAAGTGCTAATCCTA
>JASDQU010739798.1:77587-110414 GCA_032191745.1 Picea mariana | reverse complement strand
CAAAAAGAAAAACCAAAAAACTCAAAAGGATTGGAAAACGATTGGACAAATTGACGTCAAAGATCAAATGGAATGGTGCACAGATCTTTGAATTTCCTCACAAAAGTTTCCACTCGGTCACATAAATGAGAAGAAAACAGTAAGTTGACTATAAATCGTAAAGACAAAGAGTGACTTCTAGGTAAGGAAGAAAATGTCAAAATTCCAAACAAAAGGGTGATCAATTCTTATAAAGCAGAGTGTTGAAGGCCAAAACAAAGATGTACTGAGATGATAAGACTCTAAGCAAGTGATAAAAGCAAAAAATGAACCTCAGAGATTGAAGCCCTAGAGGATTTCTCATAGAAAAGGGAAAGCGCTTTAGTGTAAAGGGAACCGGGGCATTCCAATGCTTTGTTCAAGACTAGTAGGGAGCGCCAATGCTCTGGTAGCAAGGGTAGAGGGGCGTTGGCCTCTAAAAATTCAGAAATCCCAAAAAATAAAAAAATCAAGTGAAATCAGTCAATCAAATTGAATGTGATAGGATCAAGAGCCAGTCAATCAGATCTAATAATCAAAGACAGTATGGATAAAGTCAAGAAGTGGGAAAAGGGACAAAACAAGACCTAGGAAAGAAATAAAAGATCAGAGCTCCTCCCCAGTGGAGTCACCAATCTCTGTTATAGGTGAATCCTACTACGGACAAGCAGATTCCCTCTTGGTCCGTAGACCCTTAAGACCAAGACAAAAAGGGTGCTATCATTGGTCACTGACATCATTTTAGATCTAATTAAGCTAATGTATGAAGAGGAAGAAGAAAAGTGTACCTTTTTAATGGCATTTGTCCTTGCACGGTCTAAGTTGAGCTTCAATCCTAAGCTCCTCGATAGGTCTTGTAGAACAAACAAAGATATGACAAGATTTCTATTCTAATGAGATTAGCTCGAAAACAGATCTATCTACTGGAGACAAGTTCATGTTGAACAAACAAAAATTTGAAAGATACAGGCCAAGCATATATGTATATTAATGAGAACAAATGAAGAGTACTTACAAACCTTTGATGAAGGTGCAACAACTTCTTCCAACTCTCTTTGTCCAGCAACTTTGCTCAAGTAATCTACACTGATTATGCTTCAATAGTATCTCACTTATGGGATAGTAATTTTGATGATTTCTATCTTCTCAATCTCCCCTTTCACCATGAGAAGGCCTCATTATATAGGCTTGGAGAGGCCTAACCACTTGAAATATCCTTGGGATAAGTTGAGGATTCCTCTCCTTCAGTTGTGGATCTTCCCTAAGATCATTCCTTGACCTATGATTTGAATCTAACCACCTTCATAGATTGAGGGGATTCTACCCTGATTTATCTCAACAAACCACAATTCACCCCAAAAGGACCAATGCTCCCTCAAAAGGGGAACAAAGCTAGTCTTTGAGGTGTCTTAAGTGTCCTTATGATGTCTCTAGGGAGAAAACATAGGCAAGATAACAATATGATGTTTGAGACAGTTGCGACACTTGTGATCAATATGCAATAGTTGCAACATTGGTAATGATGAAACTAGCCATCATTGCAATGAGTTATTTTGATGTGTAATAGTGAGAAGAAATTATTCTACATAGATTGTGAAGAGGAAGAAGAACAAGAAAAAGAACCATCTCAAGATGAAAATGTAGAATCAATTTCATTTGAAGAGTTGACTCCCACGATATCGTGTAATGCATTGGCTGGAATTAGCACTCCTCAAACCCTAAATATTGAAGGATATATAAAAAATAAAAAGGTAATAGTCCGAATTGATTTTGGTAGTACTCATAATTTCATTCACTATAAATTAGCCAAACCTCTCAATTGCTTTGTATATTCAGCACCAAAGTTTCAAGTAATTATTGCAGATGGAGGAACTATTAATTGCTTAGGAAAATTCAATAAGATCAATCTTACTATGGGGGAATATGTAATGAATAGTCCAATAATTGCTATACCCATGGGTGGTGTTAATGTTGTACTAGGAATCCAGTGGTTACAATCATTAGGAACAATGGTTTTTAATTTTCAATAACTTTTCATGAAATTTTCATTGGAAGGAAAAGAAATTGAGTTAAGAGGTATCACAGGGAAACCCAGTAAGGTGATAAGCTCTAATGGCATGAAAAAATTATTGAAAAAGGTGCATCAAGGTGTTATTGCACAACTATGCTCACTAGTTTTTCAAACATCTAAGCCATCTATTCCTTTAGATCTCCAATGGATCATTGATAAGCATTCCAAATTATTTGAAGATATTCACAAAGGTATTCCACCCACTTGAAATCATGATCATGATAATCACCTAATTCCTGGGAGTATTCCTCCTAACATCAGTCCATATAGATACCCTTATGCCCATAAGAGTGAAATTGAGTGCATGGTTGAAGAAATGTTAGAGGATGGCATTATTAGACCTAGCCAAAGTTCTTACTCTGCATCGGTGGTAATGGTATTCAAGAAAGATGGCTCGTGGCGTATGTGTCCATATTATAGAGAGCTCAACAAGATAACTATTAAAGATAAGTTTCCCATTCCTGTTATTGATGAATTGTAATATGAACTACTTGGAGCAATCAATTTCGTAAAGTTGGATCTCTGTTCAAGGTATCATCAGATTAGAATGAAGGAAGAAGATATCCCAAAAACAACATTCCAAACTCATGAAGGCCATTATGTTTTTTTGTTCATGCTTTTTGACCTTAAAAATGGATCTTCCACATTCCAAGGCTTGATTAATTCCATTTTCAATCCATTCCTTTGAAAATTTGTGTTAGTATTTTTTGATGATATACTAATCTATAGAAAGTCTTGGGAGGATCATGTGCGTCATGTTGAGAAGGTGCTACAACTACTAAAGGAGAAACAAATATATGCCAAACCATCCAAATGTTTCTTTGGAGTGAAGGAGGTAGAGTATTTGGGTCATATTCTATCTCATGAAGGTTTCAAGGTAGACCCTAACAAGATTAAGGCCATGATGGACTGGACGATTGTTGGGAGTCATAAATGTCGTATTTTCATACACATTTCCCTTCATCATTCTTCCCATTTCATCGCCCCATTAACCTTTCGTGATGCCATTCTCATAATTAAATATGGGTTTAGCATTTTTATTTTCCAAATTATCTATTTTAGTATTAAAAGGGAATTTGTGATTAGATATTAGAAAATTGACATGTTTTCATATATATCTCAAAAATGTGTGAGCTTTATAATGTGTAGGAATATGTGAAGGATTAATTCAAAAAGAATTCTCGAGTACTTCCTCCACCATTTCAAGATTTGAGGAGATAATTCAAGTCTATTCCAAGGAGAAGATCATGGAGATTTGGATTTCATATCTTATGCAAGATATATGAGAGATACGTGTGAGGATTTGAAGGGATCATATTTCGTAATAATGGGAAATTGGTTGAGAGAAAAGTGGATCTGTAATTATGAGATCTTTATCTTCTTTTCAAATCTCTAATGTATAAAAGAGAGTGCCCTCTCTTCATGAGGGGGAGGAGAATTATTATTATGTAGATTAGGGAGAGAATTATTATGATGTAAGATTGGTTATTAGGAGAGAATTGTTATGATGTAGATTGGATTCATGAAAATACTCTTTCTGTAAACCTACTTGTTGAAGATTAATGCAAACTTGAATTCAATGATATTGTGTCTCTTAGAAGTTAGCATTTGCTGATCTAAAAGCTTCCATGTTGGCATCGGCAAGGGCCACCGATCCATCTTGGTAAGTTCATTGTAAATTTTTAGTGTAGATTTTCATTTCATCTACTTGTTATTTTGATTTCATGTTATTTTGTTTGATTTCACTATTCGAATTTGTTGAAAAGTGTAGTAATGCAGGAACAGTTGGATATCCATATTTCACCATACATGAGATTTAATGGAGCATCCCACTTGTTAGTTTAGTTTCTCCAGGAGATAGAATCAAAGTTCATCTTTTCTTTTCATGAGCCATCAATGAACATGTCCATCACCTGAGCAAGAGATTTTGCTTGTTTATGAGTTTTTCTTTCCAACTTTTGAATTGTGTGAAGATTATTATTTTTATAAGTGTGTTGGTTTCTAAATGGTTTTATTATATAATCTATACTAAACAAAAATAGGAAACTATCTGTTATCGGCAAATATAGTGCATCAACTGTACTGATTACGAATCTCGGTTGATAATTTATGTTTGGTAATATATTATGCATATAATTGCACCAACATTTTGGCGTCGTTTCTGGGGAGTTGTAAATGATAATAGGTAGCATTTGAATTATATTTATTTATTGATTTTGAATTGGTTTTATGGACGACCTAAGGGTGGAGAGAAGACGGTAAGATGAGAAGTAAGAACCTGCGCATCCACTTTAGTGTGGTTGCTCCAAAGTTAGGTTGTCCTCTCCCTTTTATGAAGAAGCACGTTTCTCCTTATTTTATGAAAAAGTGTGGTTATTTATGCAAATTTAGTTTTTATTTATGGTGAGTTAACTTCTACGAACTGATAACCTGGTGACAAGAAGGTCCCAGTAACGCAAGGAGTTCAAGTTTGGTATGTTTTATGTTTACAAATAGTTCTAATTTCTTAGTTTTAAAATTCAAATATTTGATGATAAATCATTCTCCTTTTTCAATAAGGTTTAACTATAAGTATAAGCTTGGAACAACTCACTCAAATCCTTGCAAGGGTCGAGATCTCCTCTTCTCACAAAGAGGCTATCTTGACAACAGTCGAGGGCTTAATTACTCCTCCAGCAACAAACGATGAATCAACATACGAAGAAGCCTGCATATTCAATGAAGAACAATTAGGCGAGCAGGAGGTTGAGGAGGACAATGTGGAGCTGTAGCTTGATCTGAGCAAGACAGATTGCACCTAAAAAATCCTTATCGAACGATGGTTTCAAGCGAGTACGAGGTTAGATCCATTCAATTTTTCTTTTTATTTTGTTAATTTATAGTTTCAACTGTCAATTTCACACGTTTACATATATTTTTAATTGTCAATTGCGAAATTGAAAGAGGACATATTTTTATTTATGTTATGTGCATGGTTACACTGGAAGTTTGACTACACTTAGCTAATGTCCATTTTTTAATTAGCGTAATGTAGGTAGGATGTTATTTTCAAGTTTTCTTAGTTTTGAATAAGTATGATGTCCTCCACGCTTCGTACAATCATGAGGATCAGAAAATAGGATAACTAAAATTGATTTCAGGAATTTTTTTAATTGTTGATGATTACATAAAAATTGTCTAATCTATTTTCATCTACAATTGTTTCCATTTGCAGACAATTTTTCAATAAGTTTGCGAAGTAATTTTTTTTTAATTCTTCTATTTTTATTTTGTTTCACAACATAAAACGAATAAAAATATTATATATATATATATAATAATAATAATAATAACAAAAAAAAATAATTTTGCACTAATAAAACATTGTACTATCTAGTCTTGGCATTTGGATGGATATTCCTTCTTTGTAGTGGGATTTAACAATGGTACATGTACACTTGGGTTGTGCTGGAAGAAAGAGATTGCATCCTTTCCTACTTGTAGGTATCCATGTGACACATGGTGGGAATTTTCTTCAATGACCTTCATAAAGAATGGCAACATGCAAACTATCCATGAGGATGAAGCAAGTATACCTTTGTTCAAAAGCTATCCAAAATTAATCTCTTATGTTGCTGGTTTTATTAATGACTTGATGTACAAGAGTTTCTAGTGGTTTTCCAGTTGACTGAAAGTGCCTCTTGTATTCACTCACAACCAACATTTGCAATGGAATGTCCTGATATCGAATATTATAAAACAACGTGGTCAATTCTAACATTAACATTGTCCCCCGAAGTGGACCAAAAATGGGAGCAAATGTGGAAGTTGTGGATCAAGGGATTATTTGCAAGGATTTGCTGGAGAAATACAGTCATAAAGAGAACTACGTGTATATATATATATATATATAGATAGATAGATAGATATATAGATAGATAGATAGATAGATAGATATGCCAAGTCATACCAACCGAGCATCCAAGGTCGAGCAACCCAACCGAGTATCCTGTTATCAAAGCCAAGAGGTTGTCCGTCCAATCAAGCAAAAGGTTCCCTAACCGTCCATATTCATAAGAATCCTAGTCGTTTGTTACTGGTAGGTTGTTGGTTGAATTACCCCGGGCAAGAGGATGGTCGAACCCATAATGGAGAGAATAACTTCTTTGTTTTTGTCAACGAGATGGAAAAAGATACCATGAATAAAAAAACCTTCACCATCAATCAATCGTGATAGTCATGAAGTTTGGAGGGGAAGTAGAGGTGGTTCAGAGGCATTGCCTGGTGTGCTTCCCTCGACACGTACATAACATTGCAAGATGCCCCACATAATTTTTCAATCCATCTTTCTCCATCCAAGTCAGGGTGCTCTTGTTCGCTGAGATCTGCATCATATTTCGCTAATATTAAGTACAACTGCATATAGCATAACTAGATCTTCTGGTAAAAAAAATTGAGGAAGCCACCATTCATCGAAAAAAATCGTTGGTGCTAGACAAATGGATCATGAACGAAAGAAAAACTAGTGATGTCAATCTTCCCACACTCTCGTATCTCCATGCTATGATTACCTTGCTCGAATGGGGAATAATCATCTATCAAGCACGAAAATTTATGCCTCTTGTCTGGTAAACTGTTGTTGATGGTATAGGTGTGCCAATGCTTTGTGCCCAGGCGTGGATATGGTTCCGGAAGTCGATATCTACTCCTGATAAAGTGGCCACGACATTCAATTCGGTGATCTGTGCATTCAAATATATGTTGATTGCAAATATCTGCGCGTTTAATAACCTGCCCATGTGTGATGGAATCAGATGAGTATGAATGGTCGATAGTGGCCAGAAAAAGAATAATAGGTTAATCATTTTTAAAAATCCTATGCAGTCGCATGGATCACCAACAATCATAGAAATGGACACCTATGGACAAGGACCACGACACCTATTCCACCCGAAACCAGGCTATGAAGCAACCTACGTTCGTCCCTTCTAGTCATCGGCACCCACTTGCCTGTACTCTTTATATGTACTCGATATTTGATACAACTGAGGTTTAGAAAAATATTGAGTAGGTTTTCGGTCTGAGAATACAAGATCTGACAGCTCCACAATGGATTTAGACAAGTTTCATGCCTTTTCTTCAGCTAATAATGAATCTAATGTTTCTAGAACTCCATCCCAACATGTTTTGAGGTTTTTGTTGAGATGAAAACTGGGTGAGAGATTTTCACTGTTATTTAGAACGCGAGGGCTTAAGACCGTTATTTTACAATAAAAATTCTCGGATCATGGCTATGACCTTCACCACAATGCAAGCAATGATTATTACATGGTGGTAAGTGCTCGCTTTGTTAAAACCACTATTTAGTCCAATGCCATGGGTATGGAAATACTACGTTATTCCAAAGGTAAGGCTGGATGACGAAAACAAATCCCAATGCCAATTTGGCTAGGGGGGGTGATCGATAGCATAAAAATCAATGTCTAGAAATCTTGCAGCGGAGTCGTTTCCTATGTAGGCATTCTAGCCATAGCTGCTTGCGATTCTGTCGTTGATTTGTGTGGGCCTTCGTGGATGGTGATATTGGGGATGCGAGACTCGACAACAGCGAGAAAAATTGGTGCAAACAATAACACTTCACCTCCCATTTCTAGTCTGAGCAACCTCATCTCACTATTCTAAGCACGGGGACTCTCTGCAAAGGAGATGACTGCACTCTCTAGTAATAATAATGACGATGGCCATGGCCTAATAATTGGTTTGAAATATGGATATTTATTACGTGATGATGAGTATGACAGAGGAGATGTATTACTAAAGAAGAGATGCACGATTAGTTAGGAGGGAAGTCTACGTTAATCTCAGGGCGAATGGAGAACTTAGTTTCATCTGCACTTAGATTTGAAGTCAATCGATTGTTGTTGTTAGACATGATGTTTCATCTTGGACATATTTGAAAAAGTCAATTATGAGTGTTGCAAGTCTCTGAATTCTCTCTGTGATCGGTAACTGGCCTAGTACATTATTCCATGTTACATACACAGAGACTAGAGTGTGAGATTAATATCTAATTTAGAGTGTCCTCATTGAGCCATCCTTGTGAGTTAATACAAGTGGTTGTAATCCCAAAAATTTCAGGTAATCATTATCGTTCTATCCCAACAGAGTAAGCCAGAAAGAGATCTTTTGTCAAAACTCTTATGATGGTTTGTCTTGTTTTAACATCCTTGTAGGGATTTCTTTTCTTTTGTTTTGTTGATAGTTGTTTTTTGTTTGTTTGCTTGTTTGTTTTGGGAACAATAAAAAAAAACACAATAAAAAATTATATATACAAAAACTCATAATTTTTTTTATATGTATATAGATATATATATATAAATTAAAATATAATAATGAATAAATAACCAGGACCAAAGAAATAATTTTTTTATTTGCAAAAAGAAAAACATTACAAAAATAAAAAATATAAAAATCAAAAACACTTTAAACTTAAAAATAAAAACAACAAAAACAAATGAAATTGTAAATGGACATTCTCTAATTTCTGAAAACAATATGCCTAACATTAATTTGTTTTTCTTAAGCTACTTCAAGCAACAATCAACAATGGAATGTAATAAGCGTGTAATGAAAACATCATTAGTACTAAGTTTGATTGCAGGAATGAAGGCGCTTGCATCCCATGCCACAATGATTTTCATGAATTGCAAAATTTTTCCAAAAAACATGCTTGTTTCAAACTTGAAGGAGTTGATTCTCATCATACACATCATGACGATTGTTGTTACACAAAACCCATCCATACAACCATTTTTCATCATGCAAGCTTTCCCCCATTTCTCCTTCAAACACACTTTAGTCATCCATGTCTTGAAGTCCACTTGCCATCGCCTTATCCTTCATGACTTCGCACACGAATATCTTTCTGAGTCGCATACATTCTTTCCTCATTTTTCAGTTCATCTTTTTTCCTTATGAATAAAACAATCCAGCTCCCTTTTCCATGACTACATTGCCTTGCTATAAACATTGTTTCTACTGAGATATTTCCTATAGTCCTACCAATCGTTTTACCAGAACTCGCGTTTTCTAATGTGTGATTCCTTAAGGCCCACATTTCAACAAGTCTTTCCCCATCAACCTCAACACCTTATCTGGGATATAGACTAGAGTCCTTTTGAGTACCTAGAGTCTTGCATGCCTTAATGTCAATTTCTCTCACTGACAATCATGGGAATACATAAATGTCCCTTGATCTTCAGATCCTGCAAGTGGCTCAACATCAACTCATTCATTTTCACTTCGCAAGATGTACTCGGGTACCTTGGCACTCATTGAGATCACTGGTGAGTTTTTCCTCGCATTGGTTAATGACATTCACTAATGGCCGGTAATCCAATGAATTCTCTTCATGCTCGACATCGACACATTCATTTGCGTGACTAGAATTGTACCATCGGGTTTAGTAGCGAGTGAAGACTATAAAATTTTCCATGACTCCATCAGCAATTGCAACAATATTTTTCCAGCCATATGAGAGTACCACAGTTCCACTTTCATACTTCCTCTTTTCCATGATTCATCAAAAGTAGTTCAGATTCCTCCACTTCACATTCTCTGATCTAGCAGTTACAACAGTCGCAACTACACCAACAGTCACCTTTCACATGATCCTGCAGCAGTGACATCTTCCATGCTCCAGCAACCACATCAGACATATTCCTATTGCATAGTTCATCAACATTTTGGGTAAGTGGAGGTATGTTATTTTCTAAAATTTAAGCATGCAATTCCTTACATGCTAGAGTGAATGAATTTGGAAAAATCCCTCACCATGCTCCCTTTCCTTTTTACTTCTATGACTCATGCCATATTTCATGAGGACATGCAACCAATTCAGTTGGGGGGGATGAACTATATTCACTATCATCACTCCATTTTTCCACTACCATCATTCCATTTTTAGTCTCATTTACCATTTACCAACATTATTTTTCATCCAACGATACTATGTTGCACTTTGCTTCATAATCATTGATATACATATTGGCATGATTCACAAATATGCAAAAGGGCTTTCTTATACTCAGTGGTGTTTCCTTATGCACATTGATAGCTTAGTTTTTTTTCCGGCAAGTAAATGGGTAAATTATTATCATAACAACAAGAGAACAAATAATGAAATGAATGTTGTTTACACAAGAACCAACATTTTATTGTCATAATAGAAAGAGAACAAATAACGAAATGAATGTTGTTTACACAAGAACCAACATTCTCTATATTCATGGTTGCCACACAAGAACCAACCATAATAAAATGTCAATTGTTACTCATGTAAATCCCATCCTGGAAATATTCATTATCATCACTCAAAGCCAAAATTCAGATGCCAAAATTTTCTTGAGAAGATCTATGCACAATTGCATGAAAACATGCAACAAGTTCAGTTGGGGGGTATGTTGGGACTCATAAATGTCGTATTTTCATCCACCTTTCCCTTCATCATTCTTCACATTTCATTGCCCCATTAACCTTTCATGATACCATTCTCATAATTAAATATGGGTTTAACCTTGTTATTTTCCAAATCATTTATGTTAGTATTAAAAGGGAATTTGTAATTAAATATTAGAAAATTGACATGTTTTCATATATATCTCAAAAATGTGTGAGCTTTGTAATGTGTAGGAATATGTGAAGGATTAATTCAAAGAGACTTCTCGAATACTTCCTCCACCATTTCAATATTTGAGGAGATAATTCAAGCCTATTCCAAGGAGAAGATCATGGAGATTTGGTTTTCATATCTTATCCAAGATATATGAGAGATATGTGTGAGGATTTGAAGGGATCATATTTTGTAATAATGGGAAATTGGTTGAGAGAAAAGTGGATCTGTAATTATGAGATGTTTATCTTCTTTTCAAATCTCTCATGTATAAAAGAGAGTGCCCTCTCTTCATGAGGGGGGGAGAATTATTGTTATGTAGATTAGGGAGAGAATTATTATGATGTAAGATTGGTTCTTAGGAGAGAATTGTTATGATGGAGATTGGATTCATGAAAAGACTCTTTTTGTAAACCTAATTGTTGAAGATTAATGCAAGCTTGAATTCAATGATCTTCTGTCTCTTAGAAGTTAGCATCTTATGATCTAAAAGTTTTCATGTTGGCATCAACAAGGGCCATCGATCCAGCTTGGTAAGCTCATTGTAAATTGTTAGTGTAGATTTTCAGTTCATGTATTTGTTATTTTGATTTCATGTTATTTTGTTTGATTTCACTATTTGAATTTGTTGCAAAGTGTGGTAATGCAGGAGTAGTTGGATCTCCATATTTCACCATACACGAGATTTAATGGAGCATCCCACTTATTAGTTTAGTTGCTCCAAGAGATAGAATCAAAGTTCATCTTTTCTTTTCATGAGCCATCAATGAACATGTCCATCACCTGAGAAAGATCTTTTGGTTGTTTATGAGTTTTGATTTACAACTTTTGAATTGTGTGAAGATTGTTATTTTTAAAAGTGGGTTGGTTTCTAAATGGTTTTCGTATCTAAGATATACTAAACAAACATAGGAACCTATCTGTTATTGGAACATATAGTGCATCAACTCTACTGATTACGAATCCCGGTTGATAATTTATGTTTGGTAATATATTATGCATATAATTGTACCAACACCGATTCCCAAAACATTGAATAACCTTAGAGGATTTTTGGGTTTGACAGGTTACTACCACAAGTTTGTTTGACACTATGGAAGGCTAGAAACACCTTTAATGACACTAACTAAGAAGGATTCATTTTCATGGACTCTAGAGGAAACTAAATATTTTGAACAACTTAAAGAGGTGATGTGTGAATCTCCTGTCTTGATCACTCCAGACTTCACAAAAACCTTTATTGTAGAATGTGATGCCTTGAGAAATGGAATTGGTGTTGTATGAATGCAAAGAAGGAAGGCCCCTGGCTTTTGAAAGTCGACCACTCAAGGGAAAGGACTTACACAAACCCATTTATGATAAATAAATGATGGAAATGCTACATGCATTGAAGAAATGACATCCTTACTTAATAGGTAGGAAATTCAAGGTCAAAACATATCATGAGAGTCTTAAATACTTCTTGGAACAAAGACTATCTTCATAAGAACGACAAAAATGGGTAACCAAGATATTCAGTTACGATTTTGAAATTGTCTATAAAAAAGGGAAGAAAAATGTTGTGGCAGATGCACTCTCAAGGAAGGATGAAGATGTTGAGGCCTTACTCTTTGATATCTCGATCATCCAACCCGATTGGATAATAGAAGCAAGGGATGAATGGAAGAATGACGAAAAATTGTAGACACTCATTCAAAGGTTGTAAAAGGACTCCAATGCATCAGACACATTTACATGGAAAAATGATTCACTATGGTACAAAGATCGCTTATATTTATGTAAGAAATCCCACTTCAAATAAAAGGTACTACTGGAATTGCAAACCTGTCCAGTAGGAGGGCACTCAGGATTTTTAAAATCCTACCATAGGGTCAAGAAGGAATTTTTTTGGGATGGCCTTAAAACTGATGTTCAAAGGTTTGTCGCAGAATGTTTGGTTTGCCAACAAAATAAGGTGGAAACAATTAAGACCACAAGTCTTTTACAACCATTAGCCATCCCAAGTTAGTGCTAGGAGGAGGTTTCTGTGGATTTCATCACAGGGTTATTGAACTTTGAAGGAAAGAGTGTCATCATAGTGTTTGGTTATAGACTGACCAAGTATGCACACTTTTGTGCACTCTCTCATCCCTTCAAATCCAGTACAGTTGCCACTGCATTCATTGAGACAATTCAAAAGATACATGGAAACCCAAAGATTATTGAAAGTGACAGAGATCCCATCTTCAGTAGACATTTTTGGACAAAATTAATTTCTTGTTTGGGTACTAAATTGGCTCATAGCTCATCCTATCATCGTCAACTTGATGGAAAAACTGAGATAGTGAACAAATTTATGGAAGGCTACCTTCGTTGCTTTGTCTTTGACAAACAAACACAATGGTTCAAATAGTTACCCTTGGTAGAATGGTGGTATAACACTTCCTTTCATACTGCATCAAAAATGAAACCATTTATGGCACTCTATGGATACCTCCCTCCTTCCATCTCTTCTTCTCTAAAAGAAAAATCTAAGGTTCAAGCAGTGGAAGATCACATCGAGCATCAACAACAAGTTCTCCAAATATTAAAGGACAACCTGACCATGGCACAAAATCGCATGAAACAAAAATCAGATCAACATCGTAGTGAAAGAAATTTTGAAGTAGGGGATTGGATGTTCTTAAGACTACAACCATACAAATAGATGTCCCTCAAGAAATCCAAGAAGGATAATAAATTATCACCAAAGTACTATGGCCCTTATAAGGTGTTGCAAAAGATTGGTACTATGGCATACAAATTGGAGTTGCCTGCATATTCACAAGTACACCTAGTTTTCCATGTTTCATGCTTAAAGAAGGTTATAGGTGACAAGATCCTCATTCAAACTATATTTACAGAACTTGGCGAGGAAGGAAAAATCATATTGGAGACTGAAGCCATTACTAACACAAGAATTCGCTAGCTGAGGAATTGATCCATTTCATAGTATCTCATTAAATGAAGGAAAATATCGGCTGAAGATTCCACTTGGAAAGATGAGTATTTTATACATAAGCATCTAGAGTTACTCAAGCATTGCAGACAACACTTGTCTCAAGAAGAAGGGTATGTTAATCCCTAAATAGTGGCTCATTACCCCTTAATTGGGGCATATTACATTAGTAATGTTATTTTATTTATATCGGCTTTAGTCCATTAGTTGTAATTATACCTCCTAGTCTCCCATATATACAAAGGAGACATTTTCATTTGGAATCATCTTGTATTTGAACATTTACGTGGGCATAAGGAGGTTTCCCCCTGAAGAGGCTTATTATTTGAATTTATCTCTTTTTCAAGGTGTTGAGTACTTATTCTGAGGTTTTCTATGCTATATTGATATTTGGCTCCTGACACTAGACCTCCTTGTGGGCTTGTAGCCTCAACTCGGGGGTGGATTGTTGTTGATACAAAATGAACAACAATCCTATGGTTGGGAGGAAGGTTCTTTGTACACAACTAGATGGTTATTTTTATAAATAAATAATTTTTCTGTAATGATTATTATGTTAATTTCACTATGTAAATAGTTTTATTTGAATGCAACATTTTATTGATTGAATGGCTTCATTCATGTTTTATAGTATGTTGTTAGATGCATGTAAAATTATGGGCATGCCACCCCTTGGTTTATTTTATATGTATGGGGTATTTTAAATTTTATTTGTAGAAAGAAAGTACATTACAAATGGTATTCCAATTTCCTACAGGTAGTACAACCTTGCCTAATGCCTTTGGCCTTTTGGATAGCCAAGTCTAGTCCTTAAGTCACCCCAGCAGGTAAATAAATTTCTCAAGGGAGAGGGATACAACCCTAGCAAGGAGAAATATTCCTGACAATGTGTAGACATGCTTCAGCATGTAGGAATCCACCAAACAACATCTAAAAATACCTTGGCAAGTAGGAATCCACCTAGGAACATCTAAAAACACCTAGGAAAGTAGGAATCTTCCTGACAATGTCTAAAAATTCCCTAAAAAATTGTGGTTTTTCCAAGAAAAAGGAAGTCAACTAGGTTGAGTTGAGTCATTGAATTGCAAGGTAAGTTACCTATATCTGTGAGAAATTGACCAGTGAGTAAATTTGACTAGGAATGAGCCAAGTCGATCAACAACGAGAGTGATTCGACTAGTCATAATTTGAATCGAATAAGAAGATGAGTTGACCAGGTAAAGAATTAAAAATTAATGGAATTAAGTTGACCACTAAAGAATTTAATTGTTGTTGGCCCTCGATCAAGTTTTAGGGAAACTTTGGTCAGTTTTGGAGGTTTTGGCCCACATTTGGAATTCATCATGCTGATCAAAGTAGGAGCACCCAGGAGGATCTGAGATGACGGATCTCACCTCTTTTGAGGGTTATGTGGACCTAGTAAGGGGTCCTCTAGGTTTTGTAACAGTTTTATGAGATGTCGGCCCATCTTTAGGCCTTGTTGTAAGATTTTTTAAAGTATAAATAAAGCATAATGTATTGTAGAAGGAAGCAGCTATGTGTGTGAAGTCGAGGCTTTGTGCTCGAATGTGTAGATTGTGCTTAGTGCTCATGATGCTCAGTGTGGAGTAGGTGTTAAATTTCATGATAAGAGATTTTAGGTTTGTGCATTTGACCTGCTTTTGGAAGGTAAAGAAGGAGGATCTAGTGTTTAGTGCATAGATCTCCTGTCTTGTGCAAAGTTTGACTCTGTGGCTTAGTGCATAGAAGTGACTAGATGTAAGATTTTGGCAAATAACAAAGAGGTGAAGTGGTTTGTGGATGTAGCCCCACCTTGGGTCGAACCACGCATATCTGGTGTCTCATGGTTTTCTTTCTGCAATGTCATTTCTATTATGCATTTGCTTAGTGCTTTGATTATGATGTGTAGTGAATATATAGTTTTTTTTTTAAATACTTTACTTATGTTAAAAGGTAAATGAATTATAGACTTAATTAACAATGCTAAGTTCCTAGTGTGCATAATCAATTGTTGTTACCTCCCTTATATATCTTTGATTATGCTCTGCAGTGTTAATAAGGTTAATAAAATAATGCATGTTCTCTTCCTAAGCATTAAAAAAATATTTTGCAAAGTTCTCTTATCACATATTTGTGTCCCATCCTGGTTACAAAAACCCACTGATCCAGGTGGATATCGGTGGCCACCCACCTTTTCCAAATGGCTCAAAACGACTTTCTGGCAATTTTGGCAATTTATTATTTTTTGCAGGTTTTAACTTCTGGGGCCATTTTGAGGGCCCAAATGAAGGTTTTTTGAGATAGAGGTTCTTAATGATATTCAAAGGAAGAATTGAGCCCCCAAAATTAATCCCCTCGATGATACCTTTCCAATGATCTATCACACGCCTAAAATGGAGAATGTATGCAAAAGTTACGACCCTGGGAAGTTGATGTACTCACTTACCCAAACGGGGCCCACATGAATTTTGGCGCTTCATCTCCCAGGGTTAGGTTTTTGGATGTCTAGAGTTTTTGGAATTCCTTATTATTGCAAAAAGGCCTTTAGAGCCTCATTGTAATCATCTTTCTTCTGAATGTGAGTATACGTCACATCTCTTCTCAGAGATAAGTTGCCACCATTCTAGCAAGTCTTTCACTCTGTATTTTTACAGTCTCTGTACATTTCTTTGATTAATAGAAATCATGTATTACTATATATCTATGTTTATGGTTGCATCTATGATACATTTCTGTTATATTATTGAATATCTGCAATATCCCTATGCATTTCTTTATTATATCTCTGCTCTCATTTCGTGCCAAAAATAATACGGATCAGGGGTATCAGAGCAGGCTGCTCTTGATCATTTTTTCAGTGTATGTCCCCGACGAGGTCTGAGTATAGAAAGTTGGGTCTCGATATTGTCTCTCTTGAAGAAAATTGCTCTCACACACCCAAGATACCCTCAATGGCAGAAGAAAATAAAAAAGACAGAGCAGACGATCCTATCAATCTATTGCTTGAGCAAGCTCTCACACGACAAAGGGATGAAATGATGGAGAATTTTGCCTACTTCCTTCAATGCCTGCCGGTAGCATCAGGCGCATCTTCATCAAGTGGCCACTTTGGAGGCACCTTGCCTTTCAAGGTACAAGTTAATTTTGATATTCTTGTATTTGAAGGATAGATGGATGCAGAAGCCTTAGACAAATGGTTAACTCTGCTAGAAGGTTATTTCTCTATTCACAATTTTTTCGACAAAGAAAATATCACCTTTTCACTCCTTAAAGCTCTTCCTCATGTCAAACATTGGTGGGAAAATTACTGGGAGAAAAGTTCCATAGAGGAGTTTGGAATATATTGGGCCAATCCCACTAGGTATTTTTTTGTGTATGCGGTAAAAGAATAGTGTTACCTTGTTGGCAACTATGAGGACTAGTACATGAGATGGACCACACTGTGGCAAGAGAGGGGCCAAGAAGTTTCAGAGTTCACCAATACCTTCCATACCTTATGCACCAAGCTGGGTATCAAAGACTCCGAGTGACATTTGGTTCTGAAATACTTTGGGGCTCTACACAGATACATCCAAAATGAAATGGATTTTCTGGACATCTCATCACTCGGTGCTTCTTATCGATATGCTGTTAAAATTGAGCAGAAATTTAATCACCAGAACAAACGGGAATTTGGGTCTGCAAATATGCAACAACCAAAGTATGACAAAGACAGCCCTAACAAGCAATATCCTGAAAACCAATCCAAGACACAAGAAAAGAAGGGTCACGGGAAGACAAAGAAGGACATCAAAAAATGGTGCGAGCTCCACAAAATCCCCTGGCACAACACCGATGAATGTCGCTCAAAATAGTCATTGGTGGCCAAGATCAAATACAAAGAGCCGAACCTTGATTCAGAATCTGATTTTGAAAATAATGGTAAAGGACAGATCATTGACGCAGACCCCACTGCTATTTTCGCGACTGCAACAATTCAACAAGAAGAACCAACAAATCCTGAAGAGGGGGAGTTCCTTTTTCATTCAAAGATGTGGGTGAAGGGGACCCCACTGCATTTTATTGTTGATAGCAGAATCCAGAAGAACCTCATCTCAACAGAGGTCGTCAAACAGTTGGGATTGATGAAAAAACCACACCTACAGCCATACACCATCAGGTGGCTTCAGCAAGGATGAGATCTCCATGTCAACCAACAGTGCCTATTGTCATACGGCATCCAACCCTTCAAGGATGAGGTATTATGTGATGTTGCTCCACTGGATGTCTGTGATGTTCTCTTGGGCCAACCATATATGTGGAGATGCCATGTTGTTTATGAGTCTCGACCCCGTAGTGTCATTGTTACTTTGGGGGGTCATCTCTACAGAATACCAGAGGTATTTTTTACTACTGTTCCACCTAAAAAGTGCCGCAAAGTAGTATCTCATACTGCAAAATTTAGCTTCTTCACAATTTGTTCAAAAGGAGAACAAAAGGACACTATAAACACTACAGCCTTGCCCAAGCACCTTCTATCCAACAGAAGTAGGTCGACAAGGCTGCAGCAAAGTGAAAAGATTCCTTCTGCACATCGTCTTCTTGTTGAGCATCCTCAACCGCAATAGGTTCATGACAGATTTCCACAAACTGAGTAGCATGACGTCTCCAGCAATACAAGCAACTCACCAAGATCCAGATTCAACAAATGTTTTTCCCTCTCCCCCGGGAACTCAACGCAATGGATACCATTTCTTCCTAAGGAGGGAGTATTGATATAGGTGGATATCAGTGGCCACCCACCTTTTCCAAATGGCTCAAAACGGCTTTCTGGCAATTTTGGCAATTTACTATTTTTAGCAGGTTTTAACTTCTGGGACCATTTTGAGGGACCAAATGAAGGTTTTTCAAGATCGAGATTCTCAATGATAGATTAATGCATAATCAAACCCCAAAAATGAATCTCCTCGATGATACCTTTCCAACGAGCTATCACATGCCTAAAATGGAGATCGTATGCAAACGTTACGACCCTGGGAAGTTGATGTACTCACTTACCCAAACGGGGCCCACATGACTTTTGGCGCTTCACTCACAGGGTTAGGTTTTTGGATGTCTAGGGTTTTTGGCATTCCTTCTTATTGTAAAAAGGCATTTAGAGCCTCATTTTAATCATCTTTCTTGCGATTGCGAGTAGCCGTTAGATCTCTTCTTAGAGATAACATGCCACCATTCTAGCGAGTCTTTCACTCTGTATTTTTACAGTCTCTGTACATTTCTTTGATTAATAGAAATCGTGTATTAATTTATATATATGTTGATAGTTGCATCTCTGATACATTTCTGTTATATTATTGAATATTTGCAATATCTCTATGCATTTCTTTATTATATCTCCGCTCTAATTTTGTGCTGAAAATAATACGGATCAGGGGTATCAGAGAAGGTTGCTCTTGATCGTTTTTCAGTGCATGTCTCCGATGAGGTCCAAGTATAGAAAGTTGGGTCTCAAGCTTGTCTCTCTTGAAGACAATCTCTCTCGCACACCCAAGAAATCCTCAATGGTGGAAGAAAATAAAAACGACGGAGCAGATGATCCTATCAATCTATTGCTTGAGCAAGCTCTCACATGACAGAGGGACAAAATGATGGAGAATTTTGCCCACATCCTTCAACTCTTGCCGATAGCATTAGGCACATCTTCATCAAGTGGCCACTTTGGAGGCACCTCGCCTTTCAAGGTACAAGTTAATTTTGATATTCCTGTATTTGAAGGATAGATAGATGCAGAAGCCCTAGAAAAATGGTTAACTCTGCTAGAAGGTTATTTCTCTGTTCACAATTTTTCCAACAAAGAAAATATCACCTTTGCACTCCTTAAAGCTCTCCCTCATGTCAAACATTGGTAGAAAAATTACTAGGAGCAAAGTTCCACAAAGGATTCTGGAATATATGGGGTCGATCCCACTTGGGATTTTTTTGTGGATGTGGTAAAAGAACAGTATTACCCTGTTGGCAACTATGAGAACCATTACATGAGATGGACCACACTGCGGCAAGAGAGGGGCCAAGCAGTTCCAGAGTTCACCAATACCTTCCATACCTTGTGCACCAAGCTGGGTATCCGAGACTCCGAGCGACATTTGGTTCTGAAATACCGTGGGGATCTACACAGATACATCCAAACTGAAATGGATTTTCTGGACATCTCATCACTCGGTGCTGCTTATCGATATGCTATTAAAATTGAGCAGAAATTTAAGCACCAAAACAAATAGGAATTCGGGTCTGCAAATTCGCAACAACCAGTATGACAAAGATGGCCCTAACAACCAATCTCTTGAATACCAGTCCAAGACACAAGAAAACAAGGGTCATGGGAAGACAAAGAAGGACACCAGAAAATGGTGCGAGTTCTACAAAATCCCCTAGCACAACATCGATGAATGTCACTCAAAACTGTCATTGGTGGCTAAGATCAAAGACAAAGAGCCGAACCCTGATTCAGAATCTGATTCTGAAAATAATGGTAATGGACAGATCATTGACGCAGACCCCACTGTTATTTTCATGATCGCAATAATTCAACTAGAAGAACCAACAGATCCTGAAAAGGGGGAGCACCTTTTTCATTCAAAGATGTGGGTGAAGGGGACCCCACTGCATTTTATTGTTGATAGCGGAAGCCAGAAGAACCTCATCTCATCAGAGGTCGTCAAACAATTGGGATTGACGACAACACCACACCCACAACCATACAGCATCGGGTGGCTTCGACAAGGATGAGATCTCCATGTTAACCAATAGAGTCGATTGCCATACGACATCCAACCCTTCAAGGATGAGGTATTATTTGATGTTTCCCCACTAGATGTCTGTGATGTTCTCTTGGGCCAACCATATATGTGGAGGCGCCATGCTATTTATGAGTCTCGACCCCGTATTGTCATTATTACTTTGGGGGGTCATGTCTACAGAATACCAGAGGTATTTCCGACTATTGTTCCACCTAAAAATTGCCGCAAAGTAGTATCTCATACTGCAAAATTTAGCTTCTTCATAATCTGTTCAAAAGGAGAACAAAAGGACACTGCAACCACTACAGCCTTGCCCAAGCACCTTCTTTCCAATAGAAGCAGGTCGACAAGGCTGCAACAAAGTGCAAATATTCCTTCTGCACATTGTCCTCTCATGTATCTCAACTTGTTGAGCAGCCTCAACCACAACAGGTTCGTGACATATTTCCACAAACTGAGCAGCGCGACGTCTTGAGCAAGACAAGCAGTTCACCAAGATGCAGATTCAACAAATGATTTTTCCTCTCTGCCAGGAACTTAATGCAATGGAGACCATTTCTTCATAAGGAGGGAGGATTTATCTAGGTGGATATTGGTGGCCACCCACCTTTTCCAAATGGCTCAAAATGGTTTTTTGGCAATTTTGGCATTTTACTATTTTTAGCAGGTTTTAACTTCCCGGGCCATTTTGAGGGCCCAAATGAAGGTTTTTCGATATCTAGGTTCTCAATGATAGCTCAAGGCATAATTGATCCCCCATAATGAATCTCCTTGATGATACCTTTCCAACGAGCTATTACACACCTAAAACAAAGATCGTATGAAAAAGTTACGACCCCGGGAAGTTGATGTACTCACTTACCCAAACGAGGCCCACATGACTTTTGACGCTTCATCTCCCAGGGTTAGGTTTTTGGATGTCTAGGGTTTTTGGAATTCCTTCTTATTGTAAAAAGGCCTTTAGAGCCTCATTGTAATCATCTTTCTTGCGAATGCGAGTAGCCATCACATCTCTTCTCAGAGATAAGTTGCCACCATTCTAGCGAGTCTTTCACTCTGTATTTTTACAGTCTCTTTACATTTCTTTGATTAATAGAAATCGTGTATTACTGTATATATGTGTTGATGGTTGCATATTCGATACATTTCTGTTATATTATTGCATATCTGCAATATCTCTGTGCATTTCTTTATTATATCTCTGCTCTCATTTCGTGCCAAAAATAATATGGATCACCCACATCATGTAACCCCCCCTTCTTCTACCTCAGCTAAGACTTCACTTGATTCACAGGTGTTTCTGAAATGGTCGATAGTCAGAATTTTGTTGGTGCGTTTTTAAGCATTGAACCCTGGGTTTTCCCTTGTGCCAAAAAATGGTTCCCTTATCGGGACCTAAAACTGTGATTGTCGGTACCTGAAACTATGATTGCATGGACCTGAAGGTATGATTGTTGGGAACTAAAGTAAAGAAAAAGAAAATATTTGTCCATAGGTCTGTTGCTGAAGTGCACAATACTCTACTTGACTTGTAGATATTTTTGATAAGAAAGTAAGTTGTTCTAAAGAAAAGAGATAAGATTCTAAAAGACAGAAGCTTTGTGCTTTGGTAAGAGAAAGATAAGTGCAATATTTTCTTTTGAAATCATGAATTTAAGTATGTTTAATAGATTATGTCCTAGTCTGAAGGCTAGGGCACAGTTGAAAGAAAGAGTTGATTTGAGTAAATTTAATGGAAATGAAGAAGGATATGTTTTTTTTAAGTAAAAAAGGTTTGGATCCTATTGCATTAACTTTCAAACTTACAAATATGCCTGGAATGCCAAATGTACAGATGGGTTAATGGAAACTGGGACAACTGGCCTCCTATGAAGTCTATATCAAAAAACAGGCTGCCATCTATCCTGCCGAAAGGAAACCAAGACATATGGAAACCTTTAGTCTGAAAATGTTCCCTTAGCTTTCGAATTATAGCATAGTGAAACCTTGACAATGCTAGAGCACTAGCTCTAATCAAAACAAAAGTTCTAACCAGAAACATTAACTATAACAATTACTCGGTGGTCGTTGGGGTTTCCATGTCAGCATCTCCTCCCTGCTTTCCCGCTCTGGATGGCAGGGCGAAGGGTTCTACACATGTCAGGCACCGTCATCCTAGTGGCGTGTTGGAGGAAACATCATAAAGCATGTCTATGTGTTGATTGTTTTGGATGGCTTGATGGATTTGTTCTTCCACCAGGCTTCTTAGTTCAAATATTAACTCCAGGTGTTCTGGGTGGAAGAATGGTGGTTGGACACGCCATGCTTCCTGCATGATGGATATGGGGCATGGAATAGGAGCCATGCCACCCTCCCTCACGAATCTATCCTCTAGAAGTGCATATCCTATTTTGATGGCCTCCTCCTCGCCTATTTCGTTCCTTCCTTGTTGTCCAATGTCATTATCTAGGTTCCATGACCAATTCTGTCCCCTTTGAGAATTCACATGTGATTCCTGCCACCTTCACATCCATAACTTCCAAGATTTCTTCTTTGATAAAGCAAGTATTGGGTTCCTCCATTTGGTCGGCCTCTCTGTGGTACATATGCGGTGTCCCTGTGGATTTTGTAGTAGCCTCCCTTGGAAAGTAGGTTAGCATATTCCAATTATTGAGAACTGTAAAGAGGAGGTGTATACCAGAGTGAAAACATGGTTGCTAACACTATATCAGATCTTAGATATGTATGGCTTCTACTGCTCAAACTCGAAATGAATTTTCCCCCAGATATTCCATTAAGGATACCCTCTTAGTGCTCTGTGCATCCATCCTCTTCACTCACGTGGGAGGACTCATGCCATGGGCCTAGCTTCTCGGGCTTGCTACCATCCTTAATGGTGAGGGGATGGGAGTCGATGGCCTATATTTAAGGCCCATCCTGGCTCCATACTGCGTGGCCTAACTACACTACGTGGCACCCCATCTGGGGTAATGAAGAAGTATATGTTATTCATATGCAAAGAAAGAGTTTTTGGACTAATAAGTGGATGCAAGAAACTAGAAAGATTTTTGCAGATTGCAGGTCCCGCACTATGATCCCAGGGGAAGTGTACAATACATAAAATATTGGGGAACATTTAAGAGAAAAGTGGATTGCTTTGTGTTATAATTGCAAAAGGTTGGGACATGTTGCTAAGGAAAGATCTGAGATAGGCCCAATTTGTCTCTGTTGGAAGGTTGTTGGTCATGAGGTTGAGGATTGTCCAAGGATTATTGCTAAATTTGAAGGGAGGGACATAAGACAATAAAATTGTGAAAAGATTCAAGATACTAAGGGTATGTTAGAAAGTCATAAAGAAAAAATGTCAGAGGAAGTTCAAACTATGTTATTATAGTTGGAAGAAATGATGGATGTTTATAAAGATGTCAGTTTACCAAAAAGCCTGAAAGAAAAATAGCGCATAAATGCAAGAATAAAAGACTTCGACATAGACTGTACAGTCTTGGATGAATAAACAAAAGTAAATATTATGACAGAAGAAACTTGGGAAGTTTTTGGAAAGCCCACTGTGGTACCTTCTTTAGGAAGGATAGGCATGTTTGAGGGAAAGATGATAACTTTATTTGGAAGAGTAACTATTGTACCTATTATTGTTCATGGAACATCGACTGAAGAAGAATTTAAATTCATTAGGTTTGTTGAGGACAACGCCCCTTTCCCACTTTTGTTAGGTAAGACTTGGATTGAGAAGGACCATATCAGAAGGAAGGTAGAGGAAGAAGCTAGAGAAAAGAAAAATCAAGAATTAAGGGATTTTATAGCTAGGAAAATAGACTGACTAAGAGAAGAATGAGAGGATAAGTCGAAGCAACAAAGTAGAGTAACAACACAGGAGGGACAGAAAGAAACAAAATTAGCTATCAAGGTTGACAGAATGCAAGAAGGCTTGAAGGACCTATATATCCAAGAGAGAAGTGTTCCCACTCAAGAAGTGTTAAGAAAAGGGATATTAACTTCAGAACCTTTGAGGGTACCTCAATAGTGCAAAGCCACTACGCTAGGGGAAGATAAGAATAAAAATGGAAAGAGGATTTCATAAATAGTTAAAGAGACTCAGATAACAGGAAAGAAGGCAAGGAAGCTCAATAAAAAGAAGGCTAAGATGGAAAAGCTACAATAAGTTGAGGAAACAATATGGAATACTTTGCAGACCGTAACCTCGTAGGAGGCATGTTCACAAGTTTTGAACCTTGCTGGAACAACACGTACACACATATTTGGACTTCACCCTAGAGAAGTTATATAACCATTGGAGGCACCCCGATCGTTAGAATGATGCTCTAGAACAGTTAGGAAACCAATTTATGGTTTTATAGACTGCTCTTGGATGTTGAGACCATGCAATAACGACTATATTTACATTAATGGAAGCATTTAACTCTAGTTCATGTTCGTTGGAAGATCCATCATGCCACCCCGCTTATTTGAATCATCGATCATGACGCTGGGACCACTTTTTTCTACCCATGACTGACTAAGCTAAGTAGAGAATTGTCCAAGTGTTGAACTGTGTTGTCTGTCATTATCTAAAAGTATACCCCACCCATCTATTTGTCTATCCGCTGTCTATTAAAAGATATAATGTTGGGCGAACCCAACGACCTTGAGAATTTTGTTGAGGAAGTTCTTAGGAAGCTCATGGTTGATAGACCTGTATCTGAAGGTATTAAAGTATCGTCAACTAGGGGACTGTACGCTTCCACTTGGATCAAACATCATTCCACCCACATGAACCCCGTAACTGAACAAAGAGGAAATCACCATAGTGATCTGGCTAATGTGAAGCAGATCTTGTCAATCCTTCCTGAGTATAGTCGTCTTCTGGCTAGTGCCATTAATTGTGACAATATACCCCATGATTTCAAGTAATCCATGTTCACTGTGTACATTCTGAAAGGAATTCGCATAGTAGGAAGTTAGTTAGGGAAGATCCCGCTGTTGAAGCACAACAACTTCAACTTAGGAGACTAGAGGAACTATGGCATGTTAGTTCCTCACCATTAATTAATGAAGACAATCGGAAAGAAACCTTGCCTTGTCCCACAAGCATGGATCAAGGGGTTGGTGCAGTCAACCATATTAAATGTAATTAAGATTCTGCATTTTTTCCACCACCAGGTGGTTAAGGGTTGCGTTAAACTCCTTCCATCATGCTATCATGGTGGATATCTATGGATTGATATAAGAATTACCGTGGATCTGGCGTTGATCCTCTACATCAAAGGTTTAAGTTTAAAGGGTCTTGACCCATAAAAGTTCTAACCAGGGAAGACCTCAGACTGTTCTTTAGCACAATGCATCAAAGAAGCCTATGGAGAGGTAGAAAAGGGGAAGTGAGGTTAGAAGGAGGCCTCCATAAAGGATGGTGCAGTGTAACTTTCTTTTCAGCTCTTGGATGACAAGATAGTGAGAGAGAACCACCCCACACAGTTCGCTGGATTCATGGTGGAACTCACAGGAAAGAGTGTGGAGGGCCTGTAGATGAACTGGGCAAACTACCTCATCAACGAGTTAGAAAAATAATGTCACAAAGCCCATGACTTAGGATATGAGTTTCACCACATTAAGTTGATCATCCTGATTGCATTTGTGGCTTGGCATATGTGTGAAAGAGATAATGTCCCAGAGATTGAACCTATGAAGCCTCTGGTCACATGGTTTTCCACCTTGTGGTATACGAATGACTTGATGAAGTAGTAGCAGTCTAATGTCATGTTTCACATATATTATCAGCAGTTGAAAATCTCCATTGAAGCATTCCCTCTTATGAAACTGAGTACCCTGCATCAGTACCGACCCATAGCAAAGTTTTTCACTGATCCTAACTTCATTTACATCACCACCCAAAGAGATGAGCATGAGGAAAGATTGCAGTCATGTTATAAGCTCACATATGCAAATATGGAACAAATTATAAAGGATTGGATAGAAGAATTTCTTGTACCTATCATTGATGTAGATTTATATGACACTGATACTATAGGAAGCCTGATGGTTACGTGAGATGAAAATGTTGGATATTTCAGTGGGATGAAGAAGTAGAAGAATGTAAAAAGCAAGTTGAGGTCCAGGACATAGAGAGTGACAAAGAGGAAGAAGAGGAAACCTTTGTAGATAGTGGGTCTATCTCACCAGAAGGAGGAGAAGACGAACCAAAAGGACATGGAGGAGGAGAAGAAGGAGAAGAAGAGAAAGGAGGAGGCAAAGCTACTAGCACCCCAACATCTAAAGATCACCCTATGGTGACAATGACCCCACAAAAGAGGAAAGTTACTCTGAAGAAACCGTTAGGAAGGAAGAGAATGTGCGCCAATAAGCCACACTTGGAAGCCACTCTCACTGATGACAACATTAGTCTAGTTTGCGGAGCTATGTTGGATGCCTCTGAAGACATCTTGCAAAGATACAAAGAGAAACAAGTGGATTTTTATGAAAGTATTAAGAGGGAGTTGAAGGAAGTGCAACAGGTTGTTCACATGGTCTGCGTAGTGCCTACTCCGTCGTCTGTGCCTTCCTCATCATAGACCACAGACTTGGAGGATGAACCAATTCCACAAGGTGAACTAGGGATTTGGATAACCTTTCCCTAGTATAGCATCAAGTTTCCCACCCCCGCAACACTACAGGATAGCCCCAACTTGGATGTTGAGGTTAACCTTAAAGGAATACCTCTAGAACAGGTTGAAGTATTGGAGATAACTTTCAAGGCATACATAAGGGAAAAGAGAGAAATTACAGTTGAAAGAGTATCCCAGTTAATAAGGCTTGTTTATGCAACAAAAGTTTGGTTCCAGAGAGATTAGGAAGAGAAGGAGAAAGCTACATAAGCCTTGCAAAAGGAGAAATACAAAGTCCTGGTACAATTACGAGTAGAGTAGGATAGTGTAGTAGCCTATGGAAGAGAGAAAGAAGAGATTCAAGACAAAACAGAAGCTGGCAAAGCCCAGCTATAGAAGGAAAAAGAGAAGCTACTCACAGAGTAGGCCATGGTCAAAGAAGTAATAAGCAAACTGTGTTTCTTTTTTCTAGGCTTAGTACACGAGGAGCAATATCCTACCGAAGCTCAAGTAGAGAAGCTCGAAGACACCCTCTAGCATATTCAAGCTAGGATAGCTGAACTAGAGGCCCGACCAGTGCCAAGCATCCCACAGGAGGTGTGTGACCAGAGGGAGGTGTCCACCAAACAAATAGTAGCAAGTATAAAATCCCTCACCTCGGCATGTAAATAGTTGAGTGACAGAAGTGCCTGGACGTATGAATGCCTCATCGAGGATCCATAGTTAAATAAGCTAGAGGATTGGTTACATGAGGCACAACAAGAAGAATTTTCATTGCAAGGGTAGATGAAGCTACTCACAACAGTGGAAAGGATGAAGAGATCCTAGGAGCAGTGCATAATACAATAGTAGATCACTGGCCTCTAGGGTAAGGTGATGGAAGTAACACTGAAGTTACAACCTGTGCAGGATGAATCTTGCAAGGTGTTCAAGGAGATGAGTAGCCAGGGTTCACAGTTAGATCAAGTAGTTGCAGCAGTAGAGCAATGCCTGGAAGGGTCTGTTACAGAGTAGATAGTCTAGGAGCTCGCTGAGAAGGAGGCTCAGGCGAGGCAAATTGAGTTAATCTTGAGGCTTTTGTAGCAGCATTGTCTAGACCCGAGTGACTCAAGACGAGTCGTAGTTGAGTGTTGGGGCCTGTTGGCCCTCGACCAAGTTTTGGAGGTTTTGTCCCACTTTTGGACTTCAATGTGTTGATAGAAGTAGGAGCACCCAGGTGGAGCTGAGATCATGGATATCACCTATTTTGAGGGTTATGTGGACCTAGTAAGAGGTCCTCTGGGTTTTTCAATGATTTTATGGGATGTCGACCCATGGGTTTTCCCCATGTTTAGGCCTTATTGTAAGATTTTGTAAAGTATTAATAAAGGGGAATGTATTGTAGAAGGAAGTAGTTTTGGGTGTGAAGTCGAGACTTTGTGCTCGACTGTGATTGTGTAGACTGTGCTTAGTGCTTGTGATGCTCAGTGTGGAGTAGGTTCTAAGTGCCATGATAAGAGATTTTAGCTCTGTGCATTTGACCTACTTTTGGAAGGTAAAGAAGGAGGATCTAGTGCTTAGTGCTCAGATCTCTTGTCTTGTGCGAAGTTTGAATCTGTGGCTTAGTGCACATGAGTGATTGGATGTAATATTTTTGTGAATAATAAAGATGCGAAGCAATTTCTGGACATAGCCCCACCCTAGGGTGAACCATGTATATCTGGTGTCTCATGGTTTTCTTTATGTAGTGTCATTTTTGTTATGCATTTTCTTAGTGATTTGATTATGATGTGTAGTGAATATATAATTTGTTGTGTAAGTACTTTAATTATGTTAAAAGGTAAATGAATTCTATACTTAACTCATAGTGCTAAGTGCTAAGTGCTTAGGGTTCATAATAACTTGTTGTTACTGCGCTTATCTGTCTTTGATTATGCTATGTGGTGTTAATGAGGTTAATAAACTAATGCATGTTCACTTCCTAAGAGTTAACATAATATTATGCAAAGTGATCTTATCACAGATTCATGTCCCATCCTAGTTGCAGACACCTGCGTTCTGTAACCCCCCTTTCTTCTACCGCAGGTGAGACTTCACCTTCTTCGTAGGTATTTCTGAAAGGGCCAGTAGTCAGGGTTTTTTTGGTGCATTGTTGAGCATTGAACCCTAGGTCTACCCCTGTGTCAACAATTGTTTAGGCAAAGATAGATTATTTTGCATCATTTATATGACCACTGTATGGTTGTGTGTGGCCTATGGAAAAAAAATAGACACCCCAACAATACGAATGTGACCCAATGGTGTTCAAACCAACTAGGTAAGTGGAGACTCAACCAAACAATGAACAATTTGACCTTTGAGATACAAAATATACTTAAACAATTGACTAGTAGTCTAGGGAGAAAGAAATGGTTTGAACAATGATAGACCCAACTATGTATAGATTCACCCAAGCAAGTGGGAATCAACCCAAACAAGTGGGAAAATCTATTACAGACCTTAAAATGACCCAATAAATGTAAATTTGAGTTTGCATTTAATTTATATGCCCAGGGAAATGTGAACTTTCCTAGGCATCAGGTAAAGGGTCCCAAACAAGTCGGAAAATGTCCTAGCTATTGAAAAAAGTCCCAACTATGTAGAGAGTCACTCAAGTATTGAATCTCATCTCAAAGAGAGTGATGGCAGTATGTAGGAGAGACAAAAAGTTTCTAGCAACCATAAAAATGAATTTGGGAACTTCTTACATATTTTCAATAGACAAAATTTAATATCCATCGATCTTAAACTTTGACGGAAATGGACAATGCAAATTCCATATATGTTGTGGTTCCTCATTTCCATTAAAATCCAATTCCGAACAACAATTTAAAATACATGGGAATACATATATCATCTTAGACATGAAGAAAGAAAAAAAATGATAGCTCAACATGATGAAAGAAAACAAAAGAAATCACCATTAACTCATAATTTTTACACTAGAAACCGAAATGAGAAAACGAGCTTCGAATGAGACTCAATCTTTTCATTTTGGCAATATTTGTTTACAATGCAACTGATTCTCTTTTTGCCGACTCCTCTCCTTGGTTTAAATAACCCTTGAGAATCATGATGAAAGAGGAAATAATGAGAGATGGGGGGTAGATTAAGGCCATAAACCATGCCCCTTCACTTCCCATCCCTCAACCTTCTCTCCTATTCCTCTTACTTTCATTTTTTTTTTTAACTTTTCTCTCACTTTTCTCTCATTCATCTCTACATGTACATGGTTTTACAATGTTTACATAACCTTCACAAATTACTAGTTTAATATTGCAAGCACTCAATCTTACCCATTCATTTGGTTCAGATCCAATTCATATCACTCTTCCCCTCTATCATGCTTCTCTCTCTCTCTCTCTTTCTCTCATTGGTATAATTAATTACCTCAGTAATTAAAGAGTTCATACATTAATTGTTAACCTGGGGTTCAAATGCTTGCGAGATGTTATAAACTATATGTGCAAGATACACATTGTTATCTTGCATTAGTTTTTCTAGTATGCTTCTACGAAAATGAAATTACATCATCAATTAACAAAGAGTCAAAACTACATGAAGCTATGTAATATGTTGAACTTACACAAAACTATCTCAATCACGCTTTGCATAAATTTATGTACTTGAACATTGATCATGCTACTAGGACTCTATTGTCTCTAGTTTATCTCTTGGAATGATTTAGGCACATCCTCTTCCCATAAATGATATCTCTTATCATTGGAAAACTTTGATGAAATAGATCTGAGTTTAAAATATTTATTGCACAAATAAAAACACAGTTGCATAATTAAAACAATTCAAATTAAAACACTATTGCGAAAAGTAAACAAATGAAAATAAAAGACCGATTATATTAAGCAACACTTTATTCTTATAGAGTGGATACATACTCCATCAAACAAAGTGTTGTTGCTAATATACAACACAAATTAATTAATCTGATCACACATTACATAAATTATAAAACTACAATTAAAATTAAAACAAAATCTCATGAAATTGATTTATTCCATCATAAGTTGGATATGTTCTCCTAGATTCCTCAACATAGAATGGAGAAGGCAATCTCTTTTATACATGAACGTGATTGAAACTAAAAATAACAAATATATAATCAAACCCACTTAAGAATTTAATGAATCCATATATGTTACAATTGATTTCCAACATAGCAAATGGTTTCCATTATCCTTGTTAACTCCCATCAATTTTAGGATGCCCTTGAATGTCAAATCTGAAATAGGAGATGTGGGTTATAACATGATTTGAAAAATCCTTAGATGTTGATTATTTTAAATACACATAAACATCTACTTGATCTTTGAAATAATAATGATCACTTGACTGATTGCAATTTTACATGTGAAAAACATATCTAACCATACACACTTTAATGATAAATAAATTGCAGATAAATGAGCTTAAAATTGAACAACATTGATGAAATCACATACATAAGTTTGATAACGGAGTCAACCCAATTTGGGCCACATCTCCGGGTCCACTTCCAATAGAGACCTTTTTATTAATGCTCAAATGTTTGTGTTTTACAATTATCGTTTTATACATTACTCAAATGAAGAAACAAAATACACCATTGGATTCCTTCTGAAAACTCATGAAAAATGAGTATAAGGTTCCTGAAATTTTGTCAAGGGACCTCTCAACATTCTTTATGGTGTAGCCTCAAAGTCCTTGTACCTTCAGGCATGCACTTCAAGACATAATCTCTACAATTATGATGAGTGTCCTCTTCTCATCGGCTGTGTGACATTAAATAGGGTGTGCCCCTTACCTAATGTATGCAACTATTGGATATATTTAATTATAATTTATGTTGTTTTTTATAACAAATGCCATATTTGGCATATTGGTTATCGATGATATGTTAAATCGTTGCATAGTTTGGCAGGTTGGGGGTTCCATTCCTATCGACCGCAAGTTGATTTTTTTATATTATATATAACATAAATATGTTCGAAGTTAGTTTTTATATTGTTCCAAACACCCGTGAATATAGGTGTGGTTATATGGTGTTACAATGAACCATGGGCTGGGGTCTATATCCCTCATCCATTTTCTTGCCAAATGATCCTCCATTACAATTCAAATATAATCAAATCCATAGTCTTATTAATATTCATCGTGCAGAGTATTGGTAGTAGAGGCTTATATAAGGTTTATGGGAGGTCGCGAGTTTGACCCTTGTCGACTCCCATAAATTTTGGTAAACCGTAAATATTAATAGCCAATGGGAGGCTTCCCCATGAAAACCTCTCATTGGCTTACCCTTGCCACTTGTCGACCTATGATTGGACCACTTGGATCTATAATCTACCAAAACACTTTCTGATTCAGCGTAAAGTCAGTCCATGTTATGAGGAAAATCTCTCTATGGCCAGGGGAAAACCACAACAAATGGAAATGACTACAGAAATAAACTCTATTCTCAAGTATGCTATATAAAAAAATATTCTAGCAATAAAAGATAAATGGCCTACCTCGTCCAAACGTTTGATAAAGTCCACCGTTGAGCACTTGATCCAAAGAAATATACCTGCAACTTGTTATCATCCTATAAGTTATAGGATCAACTGGTGACTGGGATATTATCTGTCTTTAGTGTTTTTTGTTGACAAATGATTTTTTATTCTACAAATAATTTGAAAAAGAAAAGAAAAAAGAAAAAAGAAAAGAAAAAGAAAAAAGAAAAGA
>JASDQU010739798.1:65734-77487 GCA_032191745.1 Picea mariana | reverse complement strand
ATTTTACCTCCAACCGATAGCCTCCACGTCACCCATCTGTATCCCTCGACCACCGTCACCTACCATATCACCCTTAAAGTGATTAGTTGATTATTTATTACTGGATAATCTATCCTTTATCCAGTTGACATGTCTCCCACACCCAACCGACCCCCATTTTACTTAAAACTACCCTTATCCCCATTAATTTCGCCATTCACCCATCACACCAGAGAAATTCACCGCTTACCCCTCCGTTACAGTCCATTTTTCTCATCCACAGTCAGTCGCCCCCACTAATGTTGTGTTTTATTGTAGGTATTGTTGCAAGAATGGAGCCAAAATCCAAACAAGAAGAAGGAGAGGAGAATCTGTTTCTCCCACCTTCTGTCGACCTGGACAAGATCCCACTATTCGACAAAGACCGATTAATCGCAGATACAAAATGCAATTTTGATTTCTCAGACCTCTACTCATGGCTCAGGGAAGTTTTCCTGGACTAGAGTGACGAAATTGAACTCTGAGAGTCCAATTTACCCCTCTACCTCTTCCCTCAAATCCACCATTTTACCGAGTTCGCTCTTAAGTGTCAAGCTCACTATATTCCCAAACAAGCAGTCGTCATCTCCTCGTCCGGAGAGATCCTGTTCCTCATCACGCCCAAATCCATAGACTAGATGATGCAAATTCCCCGAGCCAACTCTGCGTCTCCCTTCAATCTGAAAATTCTTACGGAATTATACCAAAAAATGAACTTCCCCCAAAGAGCTCAAATATTTGAGTTGTTCTTTCCCCCATCCGATCAATTTCCCTCCACAAATCCTCCTTATCCGTCTTCCATGTTCTCCACTAAGGGAAACCAGGTCATCTCATCTCTTTGTGCATTGTTAGGATACTATTCTGATCAATGGGTAGATGAACCCATTCTGGGTTTTCTGTCCATTTTCTCTACCAACCAAAATCCCACCACCCAATTTGACTTCAGTACATTCTTGGCAGACAATATTCACGAACAGTTCGTGGATTTCAGCACAGAAGGCATGTTCAGATACTCATCAATACTAGCATACTTGTTTGTCTTCTTCCAGGCAGATAAATTTGGCTTTTCCATGTAGAAAATGGATGGAGAGGGTAGACCTCACGCGGTCATAGCATGGACCTCCTTGCTCAAGAAAAACTCCACTGATTTTAGTTTCAAGGAGTTCATCGACCAGTTCTACCACCCTGTGGTAAGTATGTTAGGCGGCAGGCCCGAGCCTCGGATAAACGATGAAGTTTAGAGGATCCTGCATCTCTCGGACAACACAAAGACTGGGGATTGGTATCTGTATCAAGATTACACCAAGATCAGAGTATACGGGTGCGAGTTGGCACCGTATAAGCTGCCCAAGTATCTGCCTGTCGGGATTTTTTCTCTAGAATATATAAGGCAGATTTTAAATTACGATGATATCCACTTCGTGTCATTGAAGAAAAAGAAACAACCAAGAATCAAGGGGCAGATAAGCTTCTTCATCTGCAACAATTATGGCGCTGGGCAAGTGGCAGACAAGATGTTGAGCAAGATGAAGTTATCCATGAGCTTCCCATGGCATTATGATCCATATGCGATCATCTCAGAGATGAGGGTGAAGAACAAGAACATCCCATATGTTCATGAAGATAGGCATGAGGTGGAAAAATTTGCAAATCAGATAGTGTGGGAGCCTAACACATTGGTCAAAGTGGAACAGCAGGGTCCCCCAACCACACCATAGGTCGCAAAAGAGAAGAGGCTAAGGTAGGATTTATCTCCACCTGTCACTGAGGTATCTTCCAAGGAATTCCAGCTGCATACCAAGAGGCCTAAGACTTCGTCATTCCCTGGCCCGACCGGGGAAAATAAAGCCCCATCCACCACAGTGACCAAGTCTATTATTAGACCCTTCGGGTCAAGCCTCCATAAGGTCATTACCCTAGCATTGTCGAAGCAATCCACAGACTCTCCATTGAACACTTAGCCAGGCAAGGTGGGACCTAAGATGAGTATTTTCAAGAAGTACGATCTGATCAAGAAAAGGAACCAGACCCCTACCAGCAGTACTTATGCTTAGTTTTGGAAGTAGACGTCGATTGTGTAGCATAGGTTGCTGTCTGTATTTCACACAGAAAAGGGCAGAATGCATATGGAATTCCTCTAGGCACAGGTGCCAGATCCAAAGGTGATCAATGACTACAAGAGGGCCACCTTCGAATTCCAGACGAAGGATGTGCATCTGGCTGATCAAATGGATCTGCACAAGCAGACAAGGGAAATGGTTTTCTACACTCTGGCACATGCTTCTACTGTTGCGTCGAAATTGCAGGTGTCCCTGAACAATGCTCAAACACAATTAAAGATGGAGAAGATATCATCCTTTGCCAAGGACAATAGGATCAAGACTTTGGAAGAACTGGTCCTCAAGATCGGTTATGATCCTTCGAACGTCAAAGCAGTGAAGGAAATGATAAAGAAGAAAAATGCTGACATAGCCTCCTTGAGAAAACAATTGAAACTCCCGCCCACAGAGGATTCGCAAGTGAAGGAGATAGCAGAGAAAGAAGGAGAGAAAGATGAGATGCTAAGGCCGCTCATGGAGAAGAATGCACAGCTTAAAGAAGTGGAAGCTGAGATGGAGAAGTTATTAAAAGAGAAAGAAAAACTCAAGCCAATGGAAGTCATTCCATTGAGTGTTATCCCAATTTCAAGAACAAGCACAACGTCAGTGAAAGAAATCCCATCAGCGACTCCATTGACATCACAGAAGAAGACATCCGACCTGGCTAAGTCCATGGAAAAGATGAACCTACAAGAAACAAAGATCAACAGGCTTAAAAAGGAAGTTGAGAACCTTCAGGGACTCAAAACTTCCTTCTAGACCAGCCTCTCCAAGGAAAAGTAGGTGGCAGAGCAGCTCAAGCAGGAGGTACAACAGCTCCGGAAGCAAACAGTGGCAGGGAAGACTTTGACTGAGGTTAAAGAGAATGTATGGACATACATCACTAAGTCCATAAACAAGATATGGCCCATGATCGAAATCATGTTTGAGTAGAATGAGTTGGTACTGAGAAGAAAACAAGCCATTGAGAATATCATACTAGAATTGGGAGACATGCCAACACAGGCAAACGAGATCACCAAGCTCCTCAATTCTAAGACCAGAGAAGAACTGGAAAAACTGAATATTGAAGACAAAACAGAGACCATCCTTTAGGTCAAAAGAGTTCTGAACAAGAGAGGATTAATGCTTCAGTTGGAAGAAAAGGTTCAGGCCATGGACCTGGAGGTACAAACTTTCTTCAGTAAGATTGAATCTCTCTAGAAGAAAGGTCTTCCTGGTCTGAAAGTAATCAATGATAAATTGATGACACTCCCAGACTATAAGAAGAGATTAGTCGAAGTGGCTAAGGACTGTTCAAAGTTTGCAGGCATTCAAGGGAGCATCACTGGCAAGGCATTCCTAGATACCCTCTACTGGGACATCAGTATCCAAGACGATATTCGATACATCTTCCTCACCAAGCCTACATTCGTCATGTACATAGAAATTTACGAAGTGTATCGAAGGCTGCTCAAAGTCAATGTGCCCAGTCATCTTAGATGGGAGGAACTCTGTGATCTGATTGAGTAGCATATGAGTTGTCCTATTCCATTCATTCGTCCAGTCAGATGAGGTCATGCAGAGGCTTCATCAACAACCCACCCAGAAATCAGCGTGCAATTACACCACATCATCAAGCAGTTCCTAGATTTACGAAATTTGTTAAGTTAGTTAGACTAAAAATAGATTTAGCACGTCCTGGTCATTTATGACAGGATCGTTTGTAATTTGAGTTATAAATACTTCACCTTTCGAAGTATTGAGGGTTGTTGATCTTCCCACCCTGACGCTATCAGACTGTAATATTTTTGAAGAGATCTTCCATTAATAAAAAGGAGGCACTTTTATAGGATTCTTGCGTGTATTCACTGGTGATGTTTTCTCTCTAAGTTGAATGTTATTCTTGCTTTGTTATCATACTATTTTCTGAATCTAATCTTTAAGAGTAATGAATGTTGCATGATTTATCTCGTATACCCTGTTTCTGACTCGAAATATTTTAGTGTTTTATCTTCTGGTGTTTTCAATAAAGAAATTCTTAACTGTTTCTTTGTTGAAATTATCTCTCATATTTTCTGTTGTTCATCATTTAAGCTACTAAAATATCCAGTGACTATATTATCTCGCCCTGTGAAAGTTTTTCCTTTGTGTTTCTGGTTTGCATTTCATATTTTATTAAAACACAGATCCCATAGCCCAATGGATGTGTAGACTGTCTCAACCAATTCGAAAAACACTTTGACAACAAAAATGACCTATTTATTTTCCTATCCTAATATTTAAGATTGGAAACATAGCTAAATCATATAGAGAGATCCCTCTCTGAAGTTGGAAGGGATAGATCCCAACTTCAAAAGTGGTTGGATAAAGTTACCTTAGTAGATTTCTTCTGTTGTCAACCTCTAGGAAATTTACCAAGTGCTAACATAGTGGTGTTGACGGGAGAAATTGTCCATCCGTCAATTGAGAGAGTGGAACCAGTCCGGGGTTGTCTAAATAACCCAAGCTATTTGGAGTGAACCACCCTAACGAGTTTAACGGCTCTGTTGGCCGCTCTAAGGTCTCCTAAGAAAACCAAAGAGCGAAAACTGATCTGAATTAACTAATCTAACTAACCTAATAAACAAATTAAACTATCTAAAACTAATTAAAAGAAACTAAACTAATTACAACTAATAGAACAAACTAAACTAACTAACTAATATACTAATCTAACTAAAACAAATTACTAAATTAAATTAAATCTAAATCTTACTATTCTAGCTATTATATACAATTGACTAACTACAATTATAATAATTCAAATCAGCTATCTAATTATCAGTTATAATATTTCTTATTCACAAATGTAAACTATGAACAACCTATAGATTTATTTAAAACCTGCAAAACTCATGTGTTCGCTGCCTTAAGACAGCCAAGAATCTCTTTTTTGATTTTTATATTTTATGAAAAAAAATAAAGAAAAACTACTGAAATTAAACAATCTAATATATTTACTAAAATTAAACAATCCAATATAAATCTAGTTAAACTTATATCTATATTAAACTACTTAATAAAAGCAGTAAATAAAAGACTAATTGACCTGGAAATGCTCCAAGTCTGCCCTGTGTATGATAACTTCTAAGCTGGTCGGAGGAGAGAAACTCACACCGTTTAGTCCTTAATCTTTTCATAAACGATCAGCTATGTTTCTCCTTGAAGTATTTTACAGGACAAACAAGACTTAAAAGAAAATCATAGCAATCTTATGATTATAAATTCCTGCAATAAGGGAAACCTGTTATGCAGAAAACTTATATATAACAATTCAATTTATGAAGAAGATAAAACTATCATTCACAAAATGAATTAACAATTGTTATGTCTTTTATCTATTTGGAAGAAACAAGATATGGATAACAGTGACCAAAATTATATCATTTGTAAATGATTTAGATAGCTAAAGTAGTCGTAAACCATGAACAAACTGATATATACAACATAAAACAAAATATTGATATATTGAGAAGCTAAAGCTATGAAAAAACATCAAATTCTGCTTCAGTCTGTATTATAACTCCGTATCCTTGTTCTCCCACGAATGAGGATGATTATTACACAAAAATACTAGGTATATATAAGTCTTTCCACAAGGTGAAAACCTCCTTGTGGATAATATCAAATAGTTTTACATAATCTAGGAGATATCCCAAAATCACCTAAACTAAGAAAATAAAATGCAAGTGAAATCTGTAAAACATCCCCTAACTGCTCATCATATCTACTACCAATTCGAATTTACCTACAATAGAACACAAATATCCAATTAGAAATATATTTCATCAAGAAAACAATAAAAAATTGATTCCACGGACTTAGCTACAGAATCTTCTGATTTTGTAGCTAGTCAAGAATAGCAAACAGGACCAGATATCAATCAAAATAAAATCAAATCCAATCATCTTTTAATAATCATTAAAAACGAATTACTAGTGATTCAATTGAAATTATTATTCAAATTAAACAATATCAAAAATGAATGCAATCGAAACAGAGTAAAGAATGCTCTGTTTTCAGTTACCATAAAACATGGTCAAACCTTGACAGGCACGTTTCGTATCAAACAAGATTGAGCAGTGAATCAAGTCATATGAGATACGATGTGATCGTAATTAATATAACCATAATCGAACAGAATTGTAATCATATAAGATATGATTTTCCACAACCTAATTATAATTGATACCATTGAAAACAAAATAGATTTGTTACAGCTGTAACAATATACATAAAGTTCATGTCGTTTTAATCAATAGTAAAGATAGGTAGGCTGTAGATATTAGGCATAAGATTCATTCTGTTGTGATCAAATTCCAATATGGAAGGCTGTTATGATATATTGATAACATGCGTAACAATATTGACCAAAAATCGACATAGATTTTGATTGTTGGGCATTACATAGTAAAAATTCAACAGCATTGATAACCATAAGCTGGGCAGCAATCCAATAGAATCGGGTTTGAGTCAAATATAGAACAACTCATCATCCTGGGCATGATTATTTCTATTTTACAAATCCATTCGTAACTGAATATCCATTGTTATTCCAATTCAAAAGAGAACAGAGCCGACCGGTCACAACGAATTGACTGGATGGGACTTGTATGACTGTTATGATTTTACGATTTGGGTAAAGATAAAACAAAACCTTTTTTTAAACATAATCCAAACCATATCCAGGCTGATGAAAGTCATACTTAAATAAAAATTGTAACAGATAACCATCGTTTACTCATCATGTGAACCATAACCAATTCAAATCGCAACATAGATCGTGTTTCAAAATTTGAAATGCAAAACAGCTTGTCTATAATAGATGCAACAAAACATTCAATCGCAACCGATTTAAAACAATCAAATCCACATTATGATTAATAGAATCAAAACCAAATCCAATTAAAACTTTAACGATAACAAAATTCGATTTACCAAAACGAAATTACATACAACAATGCATGCTTATGTGACAGAGCAGGTCAATGATGTACATAGAGTTTATGAATATGTCATATAAATGGGTGAAAGTCATACCAGCGAGGTTGCTCAGGCTATGCCAATTTCGAATTGACGATTGTCGTAGCCGACTCGACATTCTTAAACAGAATTGAACCAGTTGTTCACTGCTTCTTGTCAGTGGGTTGCAGCTTCGCATTATGACTGGTGAGTTTTGCCACCTGATACTCTAGAGCATGAATTCTGGATTACAACATAGGCACATCTAGGTAGTATCTTTCCAACCATAACCCACACTGATCACACGGTGAAATAGCTGGCTGAGCAGGAGGGGGTTTCGATGAGTCACCGAGGGTTTCACGAGGCATTTCAATGCCAGGAAAATTGGGATCATCCCGCAAACAAGGTGGTAGGTTTCTGACAAAGTCGTAAGGAGGTTTGTCACACAGACCTTCTGAGTAGGGATACTCATCTGCAAGGAAATGTTCAATCTCCGAGTCGAAATCTTCGCTGACCATGATGGGCTCGAGGTTAACAGAGGGTTTCGGTTTATTTCTTGCCATGAGAGAGATTAACCGGGTGTTTTTCTTACCTTTAGAATTTGCATTAGGTTTATCTTTAGGCTTTTTGGCTGCAGGTTTATCAATTTCAACCTGTTTAGTCATAGACATGGGAAAATTCATAGGTGAGTCGGGTAAAGGTTTGGGTAGCAAAACGTTGTAAGGCATAGGGGGGATAGGCTTGCTTTCGCTCACCACAGGTTTATCAACCTGTGGTGGACATGAGTCTTCAAAGTTATTATGACTAAGAAAATCACTCCAACAGTCACGACGTAACCCCAACTCATAAACCATAATCATTTTAATCAACCCCAAATGGAAGAGGCTAGTATCAGCCTGGTTGCGTTTGTACCTTTTAGCCATCTTAAACAGAATTCTATGAAGATAGTGAGGCATATTAAGCTCGTAGCCTATAAAAACCATCAATAGACGAAGGTGATACAAGAAAATGAACCCGTACCTGCCCTCGCAAGTAATGAATTTCTTGATTATCATTAGCAGATCATGCCGGCGCTGCTTTAACATATTTGCAGGCAATCCTTTGTCACATGAGTCCACTATTCGAGATTGGAAGAGCAATGTCCACGGGACATCTTCCACTTTACAATTTTTCGACCACTTCTGTCCCGTAGTAGGCAGACTGGTTGCCGAGCTAAGAAATTTCTCATTAATTTCAAGTTGCACATCCCCAACCTTGGCTCGGCAGCCATCGAAGGTTAACGCAAATTGCCGAGCCACGCTAGGGTTATAACCATAGAATTTTCTTATGAACGGGAGCCATCCGAACTTTTCCAGGTCGCTATGAGCGCCATCGAACATGAGCAATGCTTGGCAACCGTTGGGCTCGACCCTTACGATCGGAGCCATGGCTTGTGTGCATAGTAGGGTTTGAATTGAAAAATACAATACACAGGGTCGAAAATCATTACGGCTAACAGCTGCAGCGCTCAAAGGGGGATGGATTAATTGTATGCGTGCGAAGGTGGTGGGATTACCACCACCATGCAGGATAATAATGACATAGTACAGTGTTGTTCCATCCACCATAATATCGTTTAAACCATATGAATCGGCCAACCAGACACTTTTGGCAGTGGATCATTGTAATAACTTGCCATACCATATATTATATCAATGCGCCATTGCATAACTTACAAACAATACACCAAAACTCATAAAACAAACATACGCCAAGTAATGATCCGAATCATAAAATCAAAACCCAAAGTTAAATATTTATCCAATCATGCCATCGCATAAGTTCAGACTATTAAATCAAACCAAAAGTTTACCCAATCGTGATTTCATAACTTCAAACCTTTGCCATTCAACATGAAATCGAAACTCATATATTGATCATGCGCTCATAGCATAATATATAATCAAAGTTTTATAAAACATTATGACAAATGATTTTATAAATTCGACAAGTCAAAGGTTTATGAAAATAAGGATCGCATCACATAAAACTAGATCATACATGACCCTTATGAAATCAAATATAACCCATAACTTAATATGCTCAAAGTCTTATTAATCAAAAGGCGCAGTCAAAGTAAGAGTATATAAATGGACATAGTTTGAAAGAAAACCACTCCAGCCATTTAATAGAAAACCAAAGGTAAGTGCCTTTCGGAATATCAATGAGAAGATGATGAAAGTCTAAATAATGATGGAGGAGTTTTCACACTTCCAGTTGTGAAAACTGAATCGAAATCAAATTGCAATTGTCGCAAGGAATGAAACAAATGTCTAGTTGCAACATGCGACGATGATTTGTCATTTAGGAGACAATAGGTGTAGGCAGCTTATAGGACAATTGAAAAAATTAAATTGGCTGCCAACAAGTGGCGACCATACTGGGGAAAGAACTAAAAATTTATAATTTCACATTTTTCTTTTCCCTAAAAAGAAAGTTTGTTCCTGGAATATTGCAAATTTGAGAAGAAAGTAATGTTTAGAGGTTGATTGAAATTTGTACATATTATTTCAGACTCATAAAACTAAAAAGCATATATATAAAAAATCAAAAATAAATCTGGCTCCTAAGAAAGTTTACACTCGATCTCATCCAGACCCAGAACTTACGAAAGTGACAGATAACCTAGAGCAGTTACTCAGGAAGAAGAACGTAGCTGAAGGCTCGGTGAGTCATACTCCCTCGCATAAGTCCCTTTCCTTTTCAAGGGAACCTGTTACCTTTCAAAACCCTGACCTTGATATCTTTCCACAACAAAGCCTGGTTAGAAGACGGTTTGATAGTTTTGTGAATGAAATCATTTTCAACCCAACCATTTTACAACCCTGAACCCCTGAAGTTCTGTCTCCCACTGCGAAACTGCAAATCACTCCCTCAGTGCTATCCAGTCCCTCCTCATCCTCATCTTCAGTCACTACCTCACCAATTATCCAGTCTATCATTCCACCTCCTCCACACATCATGGCAGCTCGATATGATCCCTTAGTGTTGGTTGCGCCTCTTCATGCCATGCCCCAAGACTATCAAACGAGACTTCCACAGGTCGATGCAACAGGACCTTTGAGCACACAGCAACACGTAGATAAAATGAATGATTATTATGATCTGCATGAAGTATATGAAGCTGACGTTCAAATGAGATTTTTTTCTCAAAGTTTGACAGGTAATGTTAAAAAATGGTACAAAGGGTTGCGTGTCACCTCAGTCCTTGACCTTACCGCATTCCAAAGAAGTTTTCTAGACAGATGGGAGGTAAAGAAAAACCCTCTGCAAATTCTGTCAGAATACGAAAATATCAGAAGAAATCAAGGTGAGACAGTGCAAGATTACTGCACTCGTTTCAACAACCTATATAATGCAATCCCATCTTAAATCAAACCTCCACAGGGTTTGTCTTTGATAAAATTCCCTGATGGTTTTGACGCTGACATGTCATACTAACTAAGGGAAAGAAATTCTACCACCTTGGAAGATATGCAGAAAAGTGTTATAAGTGTGGAGGCTAATTTGTTGGCAAAAAGGGAACGTCAGAGGTCAGAGAGGAGAGTCATAATTAAATAAGAAACTTCCATGTCGACCTCAGATTCCAAATTAGATTCTTTGGCCAGAGAAATGGAAAGACTTATTGTGTTAGACAGAAATCCTCCAAGAGAAAACCCACCAACTCCTTAGGTTTGGAATTCGAACTTCAGGAGGAACCATCCTCAAATCAAACAGAGAGATCCTAGGGATCAAAGAGAGCAGAGAGGTCCGGATCAACAGATCAGACCTCCCCTACAAGAAAATTATGTTGATGAAGGGGAGGAAGTGATCGAGTAATTGGAGGATAATCACATAAATCTTATGGGCATTCATGATAACGAAGCTATCTTCCTTACCCAAGAAGAGCACGAACTTTTTCTTCTCAATCAAACAAAAGTAAGTGAAGAAGCTAAAGATGCAGAACAATAGGCATTCAAAAATGTCATTTTGGAGGTACACCGGCAGTATAATCTGCGTAGTAAAAAGACAGAAGGGAGTTCCCCAAAAAAGACAATTGAAACAAAGAAGGTAGTCGAAACCAAGAAGGCCTCTGAGCCATCTGCTGAGAAGATTCCTGAGAAGAATACTGCCAAAGTTCCTGTGAAGAAAAAACTTACTATTCTGAAAAGATCGTCACAGCCCGAGGTTTCACCTACTACTCCACTCAGTACTTCTGGCCAAAAGAGTGTGGCAAACAAACCAGAAATGATGAGCCAAGGCAGAGTTCCTACACCTTTCAGCCTTGAGGGGGAATTGGACAAAGTAAAAATCCCCATCCCACTTTCTGAGTTGATGAACAAAGACATTTATCGTTCACAGGTGATTAAAGAACTAACCATTGAACCTGACATAGGCATGAAGGAATTAACCATTGGATGAGAAAATCATTCAGACACTGTGAACTTACTAATGATCAACCCAAACTTCTGTTCAGACCTGAAGCATATGGTCGAGATGATACTGGTGATGTCGCTCCTTTTTACATCAGTCTCAACATACATGACCTGGTCTTGCATAATGCTATGCTAGATTTGGGGGATTCCCACAATCTGATGCCTAAAGCGGTAATGGAGAAACTGGGACTGGAGGTCA
>JASDQU010739798.1:37034-52619 GCA_032191745.1 Picea mariana | reverse complement strand
GAATAGAAATACCTTTACTTAAACTCATAACTGTTTCATTTGATGAATTAGACAAGATATGATTAGTTTTAAGATAATCATTAGGGTTCAGTTTCTAAGAGTAAGTTTGTGTTTTCTTCTCAGAGTAACCTTTAGATAGGAATTAGAATCTTACCAGCACATATAGTGTAGCAGCTCTAAGTTCACTTACCCTGGTTTGACAATTTAATGTTTTCAGGTAATTAAAAATCTTTGATACAACAGCCTGACATTTTTGGCGTCATTGTTGGGGAACTATTTAGAAGGTAAGTTAGATAATTATTTTGGTTATTTTCTTAAAATGTATTTGGTTTGGTGTGGTATGTTAGCAAGTTGATGAAAGAGGAGATGTGAAACGAAGGGTGAGAACTGACATATCTATTATCACAAGTTCCTCTGAAACTCAATCTTAGTTTTTCTTTTATCTAGTATGTTTTCATGAGAAATACAGATCATAGAGGTAGATTTAGGGGAAACTCAAAACAACAAAAAAAAGAAACCTCCACCCAAAAAGCAATAGAAACTTAGACTGGAACTCTAGCTGAGGAAACTATAGAGAAAACCATAGAACCAGGAAACACCACATACCAACAAATTCAAATTCCTGGTGATCCAAACTTGGTTGACGCAGTTAATCCAGAAGAAGTGCAAGCTATTTTGAACCCTGACACTATAGTTTCACAAATAACAACTACAACTGTTGAATCAAAGGTAATAGGATCCTCAAATGAACCAATAGGAGATAACAATTTTGTCAAAAAGAATCCAGAGAGGTGGGATTTCAAACCCTCACCAAAAAAAGATCAGATTGCATATACAATTTTTGGTAATCCTTTTAACATGGAAGAAAGAGGGAGAGAATTGGATAGAAGAGAACAAGGAGAAATTCATGTTGAAAATGAAGAAGAAGAACAATTAGAGACTGAGCTAAGACCATAAACCACCTTTGGGTTTCCTATTTTGAATTTGGTCCATAATGTCAATATGAAAAGTATCTCACCTTCGACACTACCAACCTTTTATGGGAAAAGTAGTGAAGACCTAGATGTATTTATTTTTGAGTTTGAAATCCCGTGTAGGTGTTATAACTATCTCCAGGATGCACATAAGCTGAAGTTGTTTCCTACTACCCTAAAAGATTCTGCATTACGTTGGTTCATGAGTTTAGGACAGTACAACTTTAGATCTTGGGAAGATATGAAGGAAATTTTTTTAAAGAAGTACCAGGACTATTGTAGACCAATGGATTCTCAAAATGATATTTTTAAAATGAAACAACACGATGAAGAGAGCCTTGAAGATTTTTTAGAAAGATTTACATATACTCTTCAAAAATCCAAATATAATGATCTCCAAAATGAAGCAATCAAGACTGTTTTCGTAAAATGGGTTTCAGATGAGTACATTGACACTCTCAACTTAATGGCTTTAGGATACATTTATTAAAAAGACTTTGAAGGAATCAGTTAACTATGTAGAACTTACTCGAGAAGTAGGGGAAAACTGCAAAAAGTGTGAGAGAACCTGTCCACAAAAACACCAAAGTACCCACATTTGGTGGAGTTACTAGAATTGAATTGGGAAACCTCTTGGAAAATTTTAAAACAAACATTTTAGGAACGATTGGCTCTCAATTAGACACTCTGAAGATTAAGAAAAAACAAGAAGAGGAAAACCCTGTATTAAGCATATTTTGCCCAAAATGCAGAAAAGGCATCCTTTATGAGAATGTCCTTTGGACAATGTTTCTGTATGTGCAATATGTACTGAAAATCATAAAAGAGAAGATTTTCCATCCTTACCAGGATTGCAAGCTATATTCAAGGGAGGGGAAGCTCCAGGGACTCCATCTGCACCTAAGAGGCCTTGGCAACCTAGGAACTCAAATATGTATCAAGAACCATCCCCACAACCTTCTAGATACTATCCACCCTTCTCTCAACAACAACAACATCCATGGATTTGTCCAAATTGACCTCTGCAAAATGTCCTTGATCAACCTTGGTATGAGGGATGGAGAGAACATAATTATGGAAATAACCAATAGCAGCATGCTGTACCAATTCCCCATTATCCATGTACTCAATTATCCCCCAAACATACATTATCTATTGCCTAGTTTTACTCCACCTCCTTTGCCACCCGTTCAACAAAATCCTCAGCAGCCTCAGAATCCACCTCGTCCCACCATATTACCTGGTCAACCCATTCCAAATCCTAACAACAGACCACCTCTGCCACTCCATAGTGTTGATTTTCAAAATTACCCAGCTTACACCATAAACCCCATTTCCATACAATAAATACAACTAAGATCTAGGAAAACTTTAAATAAAACTTAGCCTGTAACAAGAACATCACCAAAGGTAATTATCCAAGAACATGAATAAGAACCTGTAGATGATTTACCAAATGGGGCATCTTTGAAACATGTCATCATTTTGAAGAATAAAGTATCTGAATCACAACGTAACATACAAACTCAAGTTCCCCAAACACCTCCTTTTCCTGAAAGGTTTCTCATTGAAAAACCAATTGTTCAATCTGAGTTTGACATCATGAATGAACTAAAAAATGTTCGTTTTAAGATTCCATTGTTACAAGCGATCAGAAATTTTCCAATCTACGCCAAGACCATTAAAGAACTATGCATTAAGAAACTAGGTCGGAAACAGAAATATCCACCCATGATACACCTAGTAGGCCAATCATCGAATTGTATTTCTGAAGCTCCTAAAATTGTGAAGTATGCCAAGCCCGGGAACCCAATAGTTTCAGTTACTATCAATAATGCTTCTATTGGTAACACTTTAGTCGACTTAGGTGTAGCCATAAATATAATGACTATCAATACAGTTGAACTATTGCAACTAAGTCAATTCCTTCGCCCTACCCCTACAGTTTTTGAACTTGCTGACACAACAACTATAAAACCTGCTGGGGTCCTCGATGACATTCTTGTTACATTAGCTTCGTGGGATGATCCTGTAGACTTCATGATTATTCATTCAAAGGATCCCATGAAAGGCCATCCAACCATTTTATGGAGACCTTGGTTGGCTACGGCCAATGCTTTCATAGGATGTCGTGGTGGGGATATGTTCATCTCAAATGGCATTTCTTCACATAAACTTACCCTTTTTCCACCTTCTCAACCGGTTACAGAATAATTATGGTGGCTAAAATGTCCCTATCATGAGAATGATGAGGAAGAATATCTATTCTCTATTGATGAATTTCATGCGCTACAAGAACAAACAAAGGATGATATTTTAAGCCAGTTTCTTTCTGTGATAGAAAATGTCGAGTTCCCATAAACATATTTTCAATACGATCAAATTTTCAGCGAGGAATTTCAAGAACAAAGTGAGTTATTTTACTCATTTTCACCATCTATGGTTTTTTCCATTGATGAGCATCCGGGGTCATATACCATTCCAGTAGAACTTAGCCCAGGAAAATGTCTATACATCAATTCTTAATTAGGTCTCAACCAACAGGAAAAGTTAACAAATCTTTTGAAAGAACAGTCAAGGGCATTTGCATGGGAGTACACTGATATGAGAGGAGTGCATCCTGACACTTGCAATCACCACATATATATCCAATCAGAGATAACCCCAATAAGACAACCACAAAGGCGTATGAATCCAATCCTAAAAGATTTTGTGAAAGAAGAGTTACAAAAATTATTAAACGTAGGATTCATTTATCCAATTTCTAACAGCAAGTGGGTTTCACCTCTTGTTGTGGTACCTAAGAAAATGATAGGGAAATGGAGAATGTGTGTAGACTTTAGGGAGTTAAACAAGGCAACCCTGAAGGACTACTTTCCATTGCCCTTTATAGATCAGGTTTTGGATACCCTGGATGGAAAAAGATACTTTTCCTTTCTCGATGGATATAGTGGATACAATCAGATTCAAATTTCTCCTGAAGACCAGGACAAAACAACATTTACATGTCCTTGGGGCACTTATGCTTATAAAGTGCTACCTTTTGGACTATGCAATGCTCCTGCTACATTTCAAAGAGTAGTCCTTGGGATTTTTGCTGACTTAATTCATCATTGTGTGGAAGTGTACATGGACGATTTTACTGTTTATGGTAATACTTTCGAAGAAGACTTAAGTAATCTTGAGAAAGTCTTGATTTGCTATCAGGGATCAAATTTATCCCTTAGTGACTAAAAATGTAAAATGCTATTAACTAAGGGAATAGTGTTGGGTCATCATTTGTCTGTAGAAGGAATTAAAGTTGATCCAGCTAAAATTGACGTGATAGTTAAACTTTCCTCTATGAAAACCCAAAAAGATGTGCGAAGTTTTTTGGGACATGCTGGATATTATCGTCGATTTATCGAAAAATTTACAAAGATAGGTATCCCCATGTTTAGACTGTTAGCAAAAGATGAAGAATTTTGTTCGGATAACAATTGTCAGAATGCTTTTGAGAATTTGAAAGAAAAATTGTCCATGGAACCTATTCTAAGAGGACCAAATTGGTATCTTCCTTTCCATATTTGAACTGATGCCTCAGACACTGCTTTAGGAGGAGTGCTTGGAGAAAAATAAAACCAACAAAACTATGCAATTTACTTCACTAGCAAAAACTAGGGGATTGGGCATTACTCTTTGATTCCAAATATAAAACTTTCGAAGGAAAACTTACGACAAGATGATTGGGACCTTATGAAGTGGAAATTGTTTTTGATAATGGATCCGTCAGAATCAAGACCATAGATGACTCTCAAAATTACTTTGTAGTAAATGGACATCAATTAAAAGTGTATAACAAAACCTTGTCAAGAGATGATTTTCTACAGGAGATTGCTAAACAACCAGAAATAAAGATAGTAGGAGAAGAGTCTTCTCCTCCTGCTAATCCTTGATCATTTTTTTTGTTGTTTCAATATTTTGTAAATAATAAAATTTTAATAGAAAATAAAAAAATTAAATAATAAAAAATATATATACAAATAAAAAAAACATTTTTTTTGGATATGTTGACATATTGTTTTCAGTTTTACAGGCTTTTAAAGCAAGTACAGAACTGAACTTCATCACTTTTTCACAAAAGGTAAGAAGGTAAGACCATTTTATTTTATGAAATTTTCTTATCAATATGCACTGTCTTGTTTTGAAATTAATAAATTTGAGCTAGTTTGCTCCCTTTGAATTTCTCATTAAAGTATGAAAGGGGCATTTATCGGGGATAGGATTATTCTTTACTAGGCCTGATAGATTATGATGGGAAAAAAACCCTCCTAGAGTTTTCTTTTAGCATTTTCTCAAACTCTCAAAACATGAGAAAGCAATGAGCATATACTAACTTGGGCTCATAAAATCCACAAGTAAGTGATTACTATTCCAAAAATTATTCTCTGCAATATTTCTATCTGTGTTCACATTGGATGATGTGGAATACATTAGTACCCTGAGATTTGCATGCCTCAATGGCATATTTCCTTGCTAACAACCATGGGAATACATCAATGTCTCTTGGTTGATAGATCCTACAGGTGACTCGATGCCAAGACTTTTATTCATACCTATTAGGATGCACTATAAGTACTTTGAGGCCCATTGACATCATTGGTGGGTCATCTCACATTGGTTAACAGAATTCATTAATGGCCGGTAATCCAATGATTTCTTTCTGTGTTCGACTCGAGAAAATTTATTCACACAAATAAGAATTGTACCATGGGTTAAAGCTTTGAATTTGTTGAAGACATAATTTTAATTGATTCCTTTCAGGAATGAACCGAAGACAGGTTCAGGGATAGACATTAGATAATTTGCTTTTACAAACAGGAAGTCTTTTTCTCAACAAGTTATTATTGGTTCAAGTTTCTCTGCAGATTTTGGGTTATTTAATCAGTACCAGTCAATGCTAGATAGAATCCATCAGTTACAGTGGTTATCAGCACTATAAATTCCAGTTACAATTTTGGCGCTCTCCAGATTAATACTTGACTTCAAAGATCTCTACAGTAAGAAATGCATAACAGGGAGTAGGTAATCGAACTCAAATACGCTTAGTTTCATGTTAGTTTAATGTATTAAATTACATATTAATAATTTGAATTAGGAATGCCTCGACACTCCATAACATTTCATTATCCCCATACTCTGTACTTAACAAGCTAAGCTCAATCCTTCTTGACATTTCATATCATTGGAAATGCACTACATTTTCTTGGTTGAATTCAACATGATTCATATGTAATGATATTTTGAAAAGGTGTATGACCATCATCATTTCTTCACACGCTATTGATCCTCATGACATTTCAAATGTCCTTCTATAGTTTCTCTCATGACCTATTTCACACATCATACTCTATTCCTTTGTTTCCCTCATCTAATTATGTTGCTCACCTTTGGACCTTTCCTGTTATACTGAGTAGAATTATGGTGGCGAATCGTCACAAACCTGAGACTTATGCAGATTTGGAGGCTCTTCCTGAGTATGAAGCCACCAAACACATTTTTCAGAAAGCTAGATGGGAGCCGTTCTTCAAGAAATTTGATGGGTATGATGATACGATTACACTTCAATTCACTCTGCACTTTCATGGTGGACTAGCTAAAGTGGGTGAGTTGGAATTTGAAGTCACAGAGAAGTTCATTTCTGAAGCAATTCAATTACCCAACACTGGTTAGAAATGGACGAAGGGCCAGCCAATCAACAAGAAGCTCTGCACACAGCTCCTACAACCCCAGTATCAGAAATTACAATGGTCAGAAGGCACATCAAGGTCATGGTTGGAACTAAAATGGGCTTAGTTGCTATCCATACTCCAATGATACCTCACTTGTGAAGGTCGGTACATGATCGTGTTTCCATGTCATTCTCGACTCCTACTACATTTCAAAGGTAACCATTTGGTGAACATCGCCTATTTTTTTTTGAAGAGTTTGAAGAAAATGGGAGAACAAGTTCGCAAAGCCAAATATTTTAGAAGTTTCTTGTTTCATTTTGGTCTTGTCAAAGTTTTGGTTAATTTTGTGTTATCCCACAAATACGAATCTTGGGATATGTTCATTGTAAGAAACCTAGCTTCTAACAAATCTAAAGATAAAAATATTGAGTCTGCTCCTCCACAGAAGAAGTCAAACTCTAAGAAAAAGGGTGTTAAAACCCTGACCAAAATCTGTGATGACCTTGAAAATACACCAGACTGCACAATTGAGGCCAGTGATGATAATCCTGCTACAAAACATTCATTTGATGTCCAAGGTTCTAATGGTGTGTAAACTAACTATGAAAGAGTGAAAAACACTGTCCCTACAGAGGCGAATGCTAAAATTCTGATTTCTCCTCCAACTACTAAAAATATTATTGATGTGGAACAACTTGAGGAGTTAATCGACAAACCTAGGAGAAATCCCAAGCGAAAATGCACACACACACTGTTAGATATGGATAAATCCATGCCTAGTTACCCATTCCAGGAAAGGTTTAAAAGTGTGGATGATCATGAGGAGGCTTCGGAGTCTTCTGAGATGACATGGAATCTCTCCCAATTGATTTGAAAAGTCCGTAAAGTCAATCGGCAAGATGATGCACCCAAAGAAATTGAGCGGGACAAGCCAATTCAAATGCCAATTGATACCCCTGTTTAGGTGTATCAGGAGTTCACTCATGAACTCAGTCCAGTCGACAACCCTGTTCAAGTATATGATGAGTTTACTCCTGAACCTAGTCCAGTCGTCACCCCTTTTCAAGTATATGACGAGTTTACTCATGAATCTAGTCCAGTCGACACCCATGTTCAAAGACCAGTTGAGTTCACTCATGCATCCATCCCTCAAACAAAACAGGGTCGTGGTAAAACATTTGAATCTTACTGTGAAATATCTTCCAGTAGATCCTTGCAACCAATGCTAGTCAGATTGGAAAACAAGAATCACAGGTTAAAAGAGAAGTTACATGAATATACCATACTGAATCGACATATCAAAATAGAAAATGAACTTATGAAACTCAGGCAAGATCACTTCTCGTCAAAGATTGAACGATTAAAACGGAAAAATAAAGGTCTTTTTCAGAAGAATAGGAGACAACAAAAGATTGCCAGGAAGCACATCACCATTAATCGAGTTCTTAAGAAGGAAATAAAAAAGATGAAGAAACATGAGAAATTGAAAATGTCGGTTGCAGCTGTTGCAACACTCTGATGAATCTCAGTTTTTGACATTTTGTTGTCTAAGGACAGGCAAAGACTTCATCTTGGGGGAATGTTAGTCTCCATTTTTGACTATATTTTTTCTTATATCATGTCGGATATACCCCCATTTTGATATCTAGTATCAATTCCTTCTGGTCTTACCATGACACATTTGACATCCTTTTACAACTAAATGGGGCTATTCAACGTATTCCTATGATTCAAGTTATTCTTAATGTATTTTGATATTTTAAACTAATATTGATACTAACGTGACATGAGTTAGGTACTTGTTCCCTTGAAACAGACTTATTAGCACCAGGTACCGGCTCACACTTAGTAGAGATGCCAAAGACTTTCACGACATGGCCAGATTGGATTGACAGTTTGATTCATATAATTGATTGAGTCATAACTCAATATGATGACTCAGGGTGAGATTGTAGAACTATTTTATTATAATGCTTTATGATCCAAGCTTCTTAACACTACGTGTCATGAAGCTGTGAAATTAGTTTTAACTGACTATGAGTCATTTTTAGATCTAATATTCACTTAGATTAATGTACCTATGTTCAAGACTATTTGGGAGGATCTATATAGACTGAGATGGCTCTCAAGAAACATTGGTTATGATATGCTATGTGATATGATTTCTGATAATACAATTTTCTATGCATTATGCTATTCCCTATTAAAATGATTTGAGTTTTTTTATGAATTATGGAGCGTGAAGTATGAAACAATTTTTGCATGGAATAATCTGAGTAGCTTTGGTTTCGTTTTAGAGCGATTGCACCTCTTGGTCGGGCCCACCAACAGGTTCAATTCGTTGTCTCTTTTCCATGGTAGAGTTAGTTTATTTTTAGTTCGAGAATCTGCATGTGAATTAGTTTTTGAACTCAAAATTACTCTGTTAACTTCCGGCTTAGCCATTTTTCGATTAGATCATTTTCAGTTTGATATTATCTTATAGATTGATGAATATTGAATGAGTTATTTATGCTTGTAGAATTTGAAGAATGAACCAAGTGCTTAATCTAGATTTGCTCTATTTTCCAGTTTCCAGTTTGATCATGATTCAAAGATAATTTGAGTTTAGACTTACTATGTTCTGTTAGGATAGCTAGCTTATAGTCTGATTAAAGGAAGCTTCCAGTACTTGTAGGGTAAAATAGGACATTTATTTGTTTCATCTGTGTTAGATTTAGAACTGCTTGATACTTAGATTAAAAGGTTTTTAAAATGATCTCTCTTTTATGGTTTAGATAGATATGATGATGATTAGATGTTTAAGATAATGGTAGATAGTCTTGGGTGATTACATTACATTAGGAATAGAAATACCTTTACTTAAAATCATAATTTTTTCCATTTGATGAATTAGACAAGATATGATTAGTTTTAAGATAATCATTAGGGTTCAGTTTCTAAGAGTAAGTTTTTGTTTTCTTCTCAGAATAACCTTTAGATAGGAATTAGAATCTTACCAGCACATATAGTGTACCAGCTCTAAGTTCACTTACCCTGGTTTGACAATTTAGTGTTTTCAGGTAATTAAAAATCTTTAATACAATAGCCTGACATTTTTGGCACCGTTGTCGGGGAGCTATTTAGAAGGTAAGTTAGATAATTATTTTGGTTATTTTCTTAAAATGTATTTGGTTTGGTGTGGTATGTTAGTAGGTTGATGAAACAGGATCTTTGAAATGAAGGGTGAGAACTGACATATCTGTTATCACAAGTTCCTCTGAAACTCAATCTTAGTTTTTCTTTTATCTAGTATGCTTTCATGAGAAATAGAGATCATAGAGGTAGATTTAGGGGAAAATCAAAACAACAAAAAGAAGAAACCTCCACCCAAAAAGAATTAGAAACTGATACTGGAACTCTGGCTGAGGAAACCATAGAGAAAAACATAGAACTAGAAAACACCACTTACCAACAAATTCAAATTCCTGGTGATCCAAACTTGGTTGACATAGTTAATCCAGAAGAAGTGCAAGCTATTTTCAGGAACCCTGACACTATAGTTTCACAAATAAAAACTGCAACTGTTGAATCAAAGGTAATAGGATCCTCAAACGAGCCAATAGGAGATAGCAATTTTGTCAAAAAGAATCCAGAGAGGTGGGATTTCAAACCCTCACCAAAGAAAGATCAGATTGCATATACAATTTTTGGTAATCCTTTTAACATGACAGAAAGAGGGAGAGAATTGGATAGAAGAGAACGAGGAGAAATTCATGTTGAAAATGAAGAAGAAGAACAAGTAGATATAGAGCTAAGACCAGAAACCACCTTTGGGTTTCCTATTTTGGATTTGGTCCAGAATGTCAATATGAAAAATATCCCACCTTCGACACTACCAACCTTTTATGGGAAAAGTAGTGAATACCCAGATGTCTTTCTTTTTGAGTTTGACATCATGTGTAGGAGTTATAACTATCTCCAGGATGCACATAAGCTGAAGTTATTTCCTACTATCCTAAAAGATTCTGCATTACATTGGTTCATGAGTTTAGGAGAGTACAACATTAGATCTTGGGAAGATATGAAGGAAATTTTTCTAAAGAAGTACCAGGACTATTGTAGACCCAAGGATTCTCGAAATGGTATTTTTAAAATGAAACAACAAGATGAAGAGAGCCTTGAATATTTCTTAGAAAGATTTACATATACTCTTCAAAAATCCAAATATAATGATCTCCAAAATGAAGCAATCAAGACTCTTTTCTTAAAAGGGGTTTCAGATGAGTACATTGACACTCTCAACTTAATGGATTCAGGAGACATTTATCAAAAAGACTTTGAAGAACTCAGTGAACTATGTAGAACTTACTCAAGAAGTAGGGGGAAAACTGTAAAACATGTGAGAGAACCTGTCAACAAAAACACCAAAGTACCCACTTCTGGTGGAGTTACTAGAATTGAAGTGGGAAACCTCTTGGAAAATTTTAAAACATAGATTTTAGGAACGATTGGCTCTCAATTAGACACTCTGAAGATTAAGAAAAAGTAGGAAGAGGAAAACCCTGTATTAAGCATATTCTGCCCAAAATGCAGAAAAAGGCATCCTTTATGAGAATGTCCTTTGGACAATGTTTCTGTATGTGCAATATGTACTGAAAATCATAAAAGAGAAGATTGTCCATCCTTACCAAGATTGTAAGCTATATTAAAGTGAGGGGAAGCTCCAGAGACTCCATCTACACCTAAGAGGCCTTGGCAACCTAGGAACTCAAATATGTATCAATAACCATCACCACAACTTTTCGGCTACTATCCACCCTTCTCTCAACAACAACAATCTCCATGGAACTGGCCAAATTGGCCTCCGCAAAATGTCCCTGCTCAACCTTGGTACCAGGGATGGAGAGAACATGATTATGGAAATAACCAACAGCAGCATGCAGTACCAATTCCCTAGAATCCATGTACTCAATACCCTCCAAACATACATCAACTATTGTCTGGTTTTACTCCACCTCCTTTACCACCCGTTCAACAAACTCCTCAGCAGCCTCGTCCCACCATATTACCCACTCAACCCATTCCAAATTCTAACAATAGACCACCTCTTCCACTCGATAGTGCTGATTTTCAAAATTACCCAGCTTACACCATAAACCCCATTTCCATACAAGAAATATAACTAAGATCTGGGAAAACTTTAAATAAAACTCATCCTGTAACAAGAACAACACCAAAGGTAATTATCCAAGAACATGAATAAGAACCTGTAGATGATTTATCAAATGGGGCATCTTTGAAAGATGTCATCATTTCGAAGAATAAAGTATATGAATCACAATGTAACATACAAACTCAGGTTCCCTAAACACCTTCTTTTCCTGAGAGCTTACTCATTGAAAAACCAATTGTTCAATATAAGTTTGAGTTCATGAATGACCTAAAAAATGTCTGTGTTAGGATTCCATTGTTACAAGCGATCAGAGATGTTCCAATCTACACCAAGACCATTAAAGAACTATGCATTAAGAAACAAGGTCAGAAACAAAAATATGCATCCACGATACACCTAGTAGGCTAGTCATCGAATTGTATTTATGAAGTTCCTAAAATTGTGAAGTATGCCAACCCCGGGAACCCTTACTATCAACAATGTTTCTATTGGTAACACTTTAGTCGACTTAGGTGCAACCATCAATAGAATGACTATCAATATAGTTGAACTGTTGCAACTAAGTCAATTCCTTCACCCTACCCCTACAATTCTTGAACTTGCTGATAGAACAACTATAAAACCTGTTGGGGTCCTCAATGACATTCTTGTTACATTATCTTCGTGGGAATATCTTGTCAACTTCATGATTATTCATTCAAAGGATCCCACGAAAGGCCATCCAATCATTTTAGGGAGACCTTGGTTGGCTACGACCAATGCTTTCATAGGATTTTGTGGTGGGGATATGTTCATCTCAAATGGAATTTCTTCACATAAACTTAATCTTTTTCCACCTGCTCAACCGGTTACAGAAGAATTATGGTGGCTAAAATGTCCCTATCACGAGAATGATGAGGAAGAATCTTTATTCTCTGTTGATGAATTTCATGTGCTACAAGAACCAACAAAGGTTGATATTTTAAGCCAATTTCTTTCTGTGACAGAAAATGTCGAGTTCCCATAAACATATTTTCAATACGATCAAATTTTCAAACAAGAATTTCAAGAATGCAGTGAGTTATTTTCCTCATTTTCACCATCTATGGTTTTCTCCATTGATGAGCATCCAGGGTCATATACCATTCCAGTAGAACTTAGCCTAGGCAAATGTCTATACATCAATTCTGAATTAAGTCTCATCCAATAGGAACAGTTAACAAATCTTTTGAAAGAATAGTCAGGGGCATTTGCATAAGAGTACACTTATATAAGAGGAGTGCATCCTGACACCTGCATTCACCACATATATATCCAACCAGAGATAACCCCAATAAGACAGCCACAAAGGTGTATGAATCCAATCCTAAAATATTTTGTGAAAGAAGAGTTACATAAATTATTAAACGTAGGATTCCTTTATCCAATTTCTGACAGCAAGTGGGTTTCACCTCTTGTTGCGGTACCTAAGAAAATTATTGGGAAATGGAGAATGTGTGTAGACTTTAGGGATTTGAATAAGGCAAACCTGAAGGACTACTTTCCATTTCCCTTTATAGATCAGGTTTTGGATACCTTGGCTAGAAAAATGTACTTTTCCTTTCTTGATGGATATAATGGATACAATTAGATTCAAATTGCTCCTAAAGACCAAGACAAAACAACATTTACATGTCGTTGGGGAAATTATGCTTATAAAGTGCTACCTTTGGTCTATGCAATGCTCCTGCTACATTTCAAAGAGCAGTCCTTGGGATTTTTGCTGAATTAATTCATGATTGTGTGGAAGTGTACATGGACGATTTTACTATTTATGGTAATACTTTCAAAGAAGCCTTAAATAATCTTGAGAAAGTCTTGATTCACTGTCAGGAATCAAATTTATCCCTTAGTCATGAAAAATGTAAAATGCTATTAACTGAGGGAATAATGTTGGGTCATCATTTGTCTGTAGAAGGAATTAAAGTTGATCCAGCTAAAATTGAAGTGATAGTTAAACTTTCCTCTCCGAAAACCCAAAAAGATGTGTGAAGTTTTTTGGGACATGCTGGATATTATCGTCGATTTATCAAAAACTTTACAAAGATAGGAAGCCCCATGTTTAGACTGTTAGCAAAAGATGCAAAATTTTGTTGGGATAACAATTGTTAGAATGCTTTTGAGAATTTGAAAGTAAAATTGTCCATAGCACCTATTCTAAGAGGACCAAATTGGTCTCTTCCTTTCCATATTTCAACTTATTCCTCAGACACTGCTTTAGGAAGAGTGCTTGGACAAAAAGAAAACCAACAAAACTATGCAATTTACTTCACTAGCAAAAACCTTACTCCCCCCGAATTGAACTACACTGTAACAGAGAAAGAATTTTTGGCTATAGTTCATGCCATTAACAAATTTCTTCATTACATCACTGGATATGAGGTTTTTGTACATACCGACCATTTTTCTATCAAATTCTTGATGAACAAACTAGTTACTACCGGAAGAATCACACGATGGTTGTTGCTACTTCAAGAATTTAACATCACTATAGTTGATCGGCCAGGAAAAGAAAATGTAGCTGCGGATTTTCTTTCTTGTATTCCTCAAGATAGTACTGACATTCCATTGAATGATAATTTCCCTGATGAACATCTCTTTGCAGTAGCTGTTAAGACCCCTTGGTTTGCAGATACGACAAATTACTTAGCTACAGGGAGACTTCTAACTCATTTGTCACCACCAAAAAAGAAAAGAATTGTCCAGCAAAGTGCTTATTACTCTTGTGTAGGAAGTGATCTTTTCTATACAAGTCCGGATATGATCATTAGGAGATGCATTGGGGAAGATGAGATTCCCGATATCCTTCAGGCCTGTCATGATGGGCCATGTGGAGGACATTTCTCTGATAAGAGAACGACATATAAAGTCTTACAATCAAGATATTATTGGCCGACACTGTTTAAGGATGCAACAAGATATGTAAGAAGCTACGATAGTTTTCAGAGGATGGGAAGACCTACCATAGCAGACGATATGCCCTTACGACTATAGGTTGTGATTGAACCATTTGATAAATGGGCACTTGATTTGTAGAACCGATTTCCCCAATGTCAAGGAAGAATAAGTACATCCTAGTTTGTATAGATTTTGTTACCAAGTGGGTAGAGGCAAAATCCTTATATCAAGCAACTGAGAAATCAGTGGTTGAATTTATTTATGAAGATATCTTTACCCACTTTGGTGTTCCACAAGAGATTGTTACTGATCAAGGTGCCCATTTTACTTCTAAGTTTATGAAGGAACTCACAGATAAATATGGGATAAAACATTGTAAGTCTTCCCCATACCATCCACAAGCCAATGGACAAGTAGAATCCATGAATAAAGTTCTAGAAGCTATTCTGACCAAGACAATACATTTACATCACAAAGATTGGGCAGATAGACTTCCAAAGGCTTTATGGGCATACCAGACTACGTGGAGAAATACCACTGGTCATTCCCCTTATGAATTGGTATTTGGCAAGAAAATTCTCCTTCCCATAGAATTTCAGATTCATACCTTCCGCATAGCAACAGAGTTGGAATTGAATTTGGATGAGGCACAGAAACATAGAGTTATGCAACTAAATGAATTGGGAGAAATTAGGCAAGATGCTCTTCAAAGAACTATCATTGTACAAAATCAACGTAGCAAGTGGCATGATAAATACATTAAGAAAAAGAATTTTCAACCAGGAGATTGGGCATTGCTCTTTGATTCCAAATATAAAACTTTCAAAGG
>JASDQU010739798.1:17069-36984 GCA_032191745.1 Picea mariana | reverse complement strand
TTATCATTGGAAGGTTTACAACTAGGGAATGATTATGCTTCTTCATGAATTTGTAAGTGTTTTCTCTTCAAAACTTCTTGGATGAATGGTTGTTGATTAAATATCTTGCATGCATTGTTACATTGTTGATTGCTTAATCTTTAAAACCCTAGGGAGCCAACACACAAGTAGGTTGCCGCTTCATGTCCCCATGATAAAAGCTTATAGCCATTTGATTAGAGAAGTTTTATCCTAGCCATAGCTACACTAGACTTCCTCTTTTCTTGAGTTAGTTTTGAACACAAATTGAAGAAAGAAGGAGTCCTAGGCCTAATTTAGTTTACACCTAGGGTTTACTTCTAGGGTTTTGAAAAGCCTTGTCTTCTAAACAACACTTTTCAGACATAGGTTTGTGTTCATAAGCTAGCTGTTTTGCCAAAGAAGTCTTAAGGAAAGAAGAGGATGCCTTAGGCCTAGCTTTAGCTACACCTAAGTAAGTCTTTTCTTCTTAGGGTTTTGGTTTGGTGGCCTTGCCATAGCAACACCATCAAACCCTAACCCTTTTGTTCTTAAGTTTGAATCTTTCAAGCCATTAGTCTCACTTAAATTGACTCCATTAACCCAAGGAACTAGTCTAGAAGATAATCTTTGAGCTTGCTTGTGCTTCAACTTTCTTTCAGACACCTTAAATTTGAAACCCTAACTAACCTAACGTCTAACCCTAGCATTTATAACTTACCCCAATGCTGATGACGTCTTGCCTATTTTAGACTTGTGTTTGGATAGAAAATTGCGGCTTAGTCATCTTATCATAGCCATAGAGGTTTCATAAATTTTCATTGGTTGATTTAGTTAAAACGTCCACTTCTTGGCTAGCTAACCCTAACCCTACAACATAAATTATATAGGTGACGTCACATTACTTTGATCTCTTGTTTGGCTTGCAACGTTGTGACTTTTCTCACCTCATTTGATAGACTTTGAGTCATTAATTACATTGGTAATCCTATTAAAGAAAACGTTCCACTCATTGTCTTCAATCTGACCTATTAATTAATGCTCGACGTCACATCTATAGTAGCAACAATATTGGTGACGCAACAACATTATATGAGCTGAGTTGAGATATTTATTTCATTGTGATATAATACAAGTATTTAATTATGTACATTGAATGCTCTTATCTCTTGGTGTACTTATTGAAGAAGTAATATAAGCCTTTTTCTTTGCTTAGTAATCATTGACTTCGTCAATAATTACAATTGATCATTGCTCATATATATGCGAAAGATAGTCAGTGATATTTGAAGCACTAACCACCGCAACACATACTTTTAGTTTTATTTGTCCTGTCTCGCAAACAAGTGCCATCCAGTGGAACAATATCTTCTTTGACTATCTCATCATTGGCAGTAATCTGTGAAGGGAAGCTTACCTCAACCTGTTGAGCCTTAAACCTTGATCCTTTTCCTTCAGAAAACCAGGTTACTAGGGACATCTCCCTTGGACTAGCCATCCTAAATAGAAAGAGCTCCCCATCGAGGTGACAGTGGGTGGGGAAGCTCCTGTTACACCGGTTTTAAGCCTTGACTCAAGCTACCTAAACACTTCCTACAAATCGTGCGATAATAGGGCCTTTAACCACTTCCTGGGGTTTTTGTGCCTCTTTTTCTTTACTTCTAGCTGCCCCATCCTTAGCAGAATTCTCTATTCTAGTAGGATGATTAGGAATGTTAGGCTTTCCCTCTTTCTTCTTTGACCTTAGGTTGTATCTATTTGGATTGCCAATGGTCCTTTCCCCTTGTATCAACTCATTTAGTTGGCTATCCATGAGAGACTCTTCATATGCAGATTGGATTAAATGAAGAGATGAAGAGGTGTCACCAAGACAATGGATTTCGGTATCAAGATCTTCTTCCTCTCATTCTTCATCAGTAACTAGGTTATTTTGGAGAGGGGCTTCAATTTTTTTATCATCCCTATTTCTTTGATCTCTTTGGATGATCTGAGGGGCATTATTGGGTCTTCTAAAATTACCCCTATTATCAACATTCTGGGGGTTCCTATAGCTTTTCTTTCCTTCAAATTTCAATTTCTCCATTTCTTCAGAAACCAATTTTACTAGTTTTGTCAACTCATCCACTTGAGGGTAGGCAACAGAGGAATCAGAGGTTGAAGTTTCAACCCTACTTTTTCTTATGTCTCTATCCGATTTAATCCTAAGCTTGTCAGCTGCCAATATATTAGATTCTACTTCAAGGGCTGCATCTTGCATATGAGCTAAGGAGGTAGCTCTTCTTTCTCTCAATAGGAGGGAAAAATCAAGGTCAAAAGAACAAGCATAAGTAATCTTGGAAGAGGTTTCTGTAGGCTTTATTTCAATGGGAATCTTATTGTACATCTTATTAAATATTTTTGAGAAGTCTGAAACATAATCCCCCTCTTTCCTCTTAAGTCACCCAAATTCTGTAATATAATAAAGAAAATCTTTTTTATCCCCCCAAGGCCTCAAGAATGAATCATCCATAGTTTCAATCCCAGCAATAGATCCCAGGGTCAAACCCCTAAACCACTTCCTTGCCTCACCATCAAGGCTCTGTACAAAAACTCTCATCCACACATCTTCATTTTCAAAGTTAAGATTATTTGCATAACTATAAAAAGATGAAATGTGTTCTTCTGCAATTATGTCTTCCTCCCCTGTGAACTTGGGCATGTACTTAAGGTAGTCTCCAACTGGGAGAGAATTCATAGGTTGAGGTAAAACAAGAGGGGCATATCTAGCATCCACTATGGCATCCATCCTATTTCTAGGAAGATTAGCACCTCCCATTTGGATGTGAAATGTAGGAGAACAAGGGGGAGATGGAGCTTGGACAGGTAGGACTGTAGTTGTGTTTCTAGGGGGAAAGGGAAACAACTGAGTGTTGGGGGAGAATGATACGGGGTTCAAGGGAAAATAAGTTTCCCCCTCTTTAGATACACCAACTTATAGGAGAAGGAGTAGGAAAACCCAAAGTGGGAAAATCTTCTAAGCTTATAGGTCTAAACCACTTCACAATATCAGGGGAAACATGGGTTTGAAAACTTTCTCCTTCCAAATGAAGAGTAGAGGGAGGACGTTCAACATGAAAAATTTCAAAATCGAAACTTCTGGAAACTCCGACAGATGGTATAAAAGGAGAATTGGATACAACTACTAGAGTTTTAAAAGAAGAATTATGTAAATTACCAAAATCACTTGGTACAACAGCTGAAAGTCCTTCTTGAGAGGTCTTTCCTTTCTTGATAATTTTTTCTGGGTCAAATTCATGTGTTTCTAGAGGAATCTGTGGAGTAGACCTCATGTGTCTGCCTTTGGGAGCCACAACTGAAACAATGGAGTCGCCAGGTGCAAGTTGCAATCTTCAAGTTATTGATTTATGATGCACCTTGACAATCATAATTTCTTTGTCGTTCAATCCCAAGGAAATGTCTTCAATTCGTTCCCTGACAACGACGCCAATAATGTTAGCACCGAGATTCACCCTCATATTGCAAGAGGATAATCCCAGTACCCATCAAAATGTTTGTGGAGGTAGGTTTATGAGTGGAGGTAAAATGGACAAAGCTCAATACAAGAATGATTTAACACAGAAACTGGACAAACAATGCATAGGGAAATGAGGTGCTCATTAAATTCAGTCAGTGGTTAAGGTTAAATATAAGCAGAAGGAATACTTAATGAGAAAGGTGGACAAGTCTGCCATGAGAATCCAACCTTCAAGTAGCTTGGTAAATAAAAAATTAGGCACAAGAGCACTCTTGAACTCAAGTTTAAGATACTGAAATATATCACAATAGTATTATAATCAAACCTCCATTACAATACAACTAAAACAACTCATCTGGATCATCCATGCAAAAACATTTTAGCATAAGAGGAAACAAGACAACTAAGAAAATACTGAAACAGGTCACAAAAACATTATAATCAAACCTCCATTACAATACAACTACAACACCTTGTCTAGATCATCCATGCACGAGTGTTTCAACACAACAGTAAACAAGATGATGAAATAAACTGTTAGTCTCCAATTTTTACTATATTTTTGCCTACATCGTGTCAGATATACCCCCATTTTCATATCTAGTATCATTTCCTTCTGGCCTTACCATGACACATTTGACATCCTTTTACCCTAAATGGAGCTATTCAAGGTATTCCTATGATTCAAGTTATTTTTAATGTATTTTGATATTTTAAACTAATATTGATACTAACGTGACATGAGTTAGGTACTTGTTCCCTTGAAACAGACTTATCAGTACCAGGTACTGGTTCACACTTAGTGGAGATGCCAAAGACTTGGACGACATGGACAGATTCGATTGACAGTTCGATTCATATGATTGATTGAGTCATAACTCAATATGATGACTCAGAGCGAGATTGTAGAACCGTTTTATTATAATGCTTTATGATCCACGCTTCTTGACACTGCGTGTCATGAAGCTGTGAAATTAGTTTTAACTGACTATGAGTCATTTTCAGATCTAATATTCGCTTAGATTAATGCACCTATGTTCAAGACTATTTTGGGAGGATCTATATAAATTGAGATCTCTCTCAAGAAATGTTGGTTATGATATGTTATGTGATACGATTTCTAATAATACGATTTGCTATGCATTATGTTATTCATTGTTAAAATGATTTGAGTTTGTTTATGAATTATGGAGCGTGAGTTATGAAACAATTATGCATGGAATAATCTGAGTAGCTCTGGTTTTGTTTTAGGGCGATTGCACCTCTTGGTTGGGCCCACCAACAGGTTCAATTCGTTGTCTCTTTTCCACAGTATAGTTAGTTTATTTTTTGTTCTAGAATCTGCATGTGAGTTAGTTTTTCATTTGAAGTTACTCTGCTAAATTATGGCTTAGTTATTTTCTGTTAGTTCGTTCCCAGCTTGATATTATCTTGTATATCGTTGAATGTTGGAATGAGTTATTTACCATTGTAGATTTTGAAGAATGAACCAAGTGCTTAATATAGATTTGCTCTATTTTCCAAATTTCAATTTGATCATGATTTAAAGATAATTTGAGTTTAGACTTACTCTGTTTTGTTAAGGATAGCTAGCTTGTGGTCTGGTTAAAGGAAGCTTCCAGTACTTGTAGGGTAAAATAATACATTTACTAGTTTCATCTTTAGTAGATTTAGAACTGCTTGATACTTAGATTAAATAAGAAGTTTCTAAAATGTTTTCTCTTTTATGGTTTAGATAGATATTTTGATGATTAGATGTTTAAAATAGGGGTAGATAGACTTGGGTGATTTCTTTAGATTAGGAATGGATATACCTTTTCTTAACTCATAACTGTTTCCATTTGATTAAATAGATAAGATATGATTAGTTTTAAGATAATCATTAGGATTCAGTTTATAAGAGTAAGTTTAAGTTTTCTTCTTAGAATAACCTTTAGGCAGGAATTAGAATCTTACCAACACATATAGTGTAGCAGCTTTAAGTTCACTTACCCTGGTTTGACAATTTAGTGTTTTCAAGTAATAAAATCTTTAATACAACAGCCTGATATTTTTGGCGCCGTTGCCGGGGAGCTGTTTAGAAGGTAAGTTAGATAATTGTTTTGGTTATTTTCTTAAATGTATTTGGTTTGGTGTGGTATGTTAGAAGGTTGACGAAAGAGGAGCTGTGAAACGAAGGGTGAGAACCGACACATCTGTTATCATAGGTTCCTCTGAAACTCAATCTTAGTTTTTCTTTTATCTAGTATGTTTTCATGAGAAATAGAGATCATAGAGGTAGATTTAGGGGAAACTCAAAACAACAAAAAGAAGAAAACTCCACCCAAAAGGCAATAGAAATTGAGACTGGAACTCTGGCTAAGGAAACCATAGAGAAAACCATAGAACCAGGAAACACCACATACCAACAAATTCCAGTTCCTGGTGATCCAAACTCAGTTGACACAGTTAATCCAGAAGAAGTGCAATCTATTTTCAGGAACCCTGACACTATAGTTTCATAAATAATAACTACAACTGTTGAATCAAAGGTAATAGGATCCTCAAAAGAACCAATAGGAGATAGTAATTCTGTCAAAAAGAATCCAGAGAGGTGGGACTTCACACCCTCACCAAAGAAAGATCAGATTGCATATACAATTTTTGGTAATCCTTTTAACATGACAAAAAGAGGGAGAGAATTGGATAGAAGAGAAAGAGGGGAAATTCATGTTGAAAATGAAGAAGAAGAACAAGTAGAGACTGAGCTAAGACCAGAAACCACCTTTGGGTTTCCTATTTTGGATTTAGTCCAGAATGCCAATATGAAAAATATCCCACCTTCGGCACTACCAACCTTTTATGGGAAAAGTAGTGAAGACCCAGATGTCTTTCTTTTTGAGTTTGATATACTGTGAAGGAGTTATAACTATCTCCAGGATGCACATAAGATGAAGTTGTTTCCTGCTACCCTAAAAGATTCTGCATTACGTTGGTTCATGAGTTTAGGAGAGTACAACATTAGATCTTGGGAAGATATGAAGGAAATTTTTTTAAAGAAGTACCAAGACTATTGTATACCCAAGGATTCTCGAAATGATATTTTTAAAATGCAACAAGAAGATGAAGAGAGCCTTGAAGATTTCTTAGAAAGATTTACATATACTCTTCAAAAATCCAAATATAATGATCTCCAAGATGAAGCAATCAAGACTCTTTTATTAAAAGGGGTTTCAGATGAATACATTGACACTCTCAACTTAATGGCTTCAGGAGACATTTATCAGAAAGACTTTGAAGCACTCAGTGAACTATGTAGAACTTACTCGAGAAGTAGGGGGAAAATTGCAAAAAGTGTGAGAGAACCTGTCAACAAAAACACAAAAGTACCCACATCTAGTGGAGTTACTAGAATTGAATTGGGAAACCTCTTGGAATATTTTAAAATAGACATTTCATGAATGATTGGATCTCAGTTAGACACTCTGTGGATTAAGAAAAAGAAGGAAGAGGAAAACCCTGTATTAAGCATATTCTGCCCAAAATGCAGAAAAAGGCATCCTTTACGAGAATGTCCTTTGGAAAATGTTTCTGTATGTGCAATATGTATTGAAAATCATAAAACAAAAGATTGTCCATCCTTACCAGGATTGTAAGCTATATTCAAGGGAGGGGAAGCTCTAGGGACTCCATCTGCACCTAAGAGGCCTTGGCAACCTAGGAACTCGAATATGTATCAAGAACCATCCCCACAACCTTCCGGCTACTATCCACCCTTCTCTCAACAACAACAACATCCATGGAACTGGCCAAATTGGCCTCCACAAAATGTCCCTGCTCAACCTTGGTACTAGGGATGGAGAGAACATAATTATGGAAATAACCAACAGCAACACGTGGTACCAATTCCCCAGAATCCATGTGCACAATACCCTCCAAATATGCATCATCTATTGTCTGGATTTACTCCACCTCCTTTACCACCTATTCAACAAACTCCTCAGCAGCCTCAGAATCCACCTCGTCCCACCATATTACCCGCTCAACCCATTCCAAATCCTAACAACAGACCACCTCTGCCACTCCATAGTGTTGATTTTCAAAACTACCCATCTTACTCCATAAACCCCATTTCCATACAAGAAATACAGTTAAGATCTGGGAAAAATTTAAATAAGACTCAGCCTATAACAAGAACAACACCAAAGGTAATTATCCAAGAACATGAAGAAGAACCTGTAGATGATTTATCAAATGGGGAATCTTTGAAAGATGTCATCATTCCAAAGAATAAAGTATCTGAATCACATCATAACATACAAACTCAGGTTCCCCGAACACCTCCTTTTCCTGAGAGGTTTCTCATTGAAAAACCAATTGCTCAATCTGAGTTTGACATCATGAATGAACTAAAAAATGTCTGTGTTAAGATTCCATTGTTACAAGCAATCGGAGATGTTCCAATCTACACCAAGACCATTAAATAACTCTGCATTAAGAAACCGGGTCAGAAACTGAAAGATCCACCCACGATACACCTAGTAGGCCAGTCATCGAATTATATTTCTGAAGCTCCTAAAATTGTGAAGTATGCCAACCCTAGGAACCCAATAGTTTTAGTTACTATCAACAATGTTTCTATTGGTAACACTTTAGTCGACTTAGGTGCAACCATTAATATAATGACTATCAATACAGTTGAACTATTGCAACTAAGTCAATTCCTTCGCCCTACCCCTATAATTCTTGAACTTGTTGACAAAACAACTATAAAACCTGTTGGGGTCCTCAATGACATTCTTGTTACATTAGCTTCATGGGAATATCCTGTCGACTTCATGATTATTCATTCAAAGGATCCCACGAAAGGCCATCCAATCATTTTAGGGAGACCTTGGTTGGCTACGACCAATGCTTTCATAGGATGTCGTGGTGGGGATATGTTCATCTCAAATGGCATTTCTTCACATAAAATTACTCTTTTTCCACCTGCTCAACCTGTAACAGAAGAATTATGGTGGCTAAAATGTCCCTATCACGAGACTGATGAGAAAGAATCTTTATTCTCTGTTGATGAATTTCACGCACTACAAGAACCAACAGAGGATGATATTTTAAGCCATTTTCTTTCTGTGACAGAAAATGTCGAGTTTCCACAAACATATTTTCAATACGATCAAATTTTCAGAGAGGAATTTCAAGAATGAAGTGAGTCATTTTTCTCATTTTCATCATCTATGGTTTTCACCATTGATGAGCATCCGGGTTCATATACCATTCTAGTAGAACTTAGCCCAGGCAAATGTCTATACATCAATTCTGAATTAAGTCTCAGCCAACAGGAATAGTTAACAAATATTTTGAAAGAACAGTCAGGGGCATTTGCATGGGAGTACACTGATATGAGAGGAGTGCATCCTGACACCTGTATTCACCACATATATATCCAACTAGAGATAACCCTAATAAGACAACCACAAAGGCGTATGAATCCAATCCTAAAAGATTTTGTGAAAGAAGAGTTACATAAATTATTAAACGTAGGATTCATTTATCCAATTTCTGACAGCAAGTGGGTTTCACCTCTTGTGGTACCTAAGAAAATGACAGGGAAATGGAGAATGTGTGTAGACTTTAGGGAGTTGAACAAGGAAACCCTGAAGGACTACTTTCCCTTGCCTTTTAGAGATCAGGTCTTGGATACCTTGGCTGGAAAAAGATACTTTTCCTTTCTTGATGGATATAGTGGATACAATCAGATTCAAATTGCTCCTGAAGACTAGGACAAAACAACATTTACATGTCCTTGGGGCACTTATGCTTATAAAGTGCTACCTTTTGGACTATGCAATGCTCTTGCTACATTTCAGAGAGTAGTCCTTGGGATTTTTACTGACTTAATTCATGATTGTGTGGAAGTGTACATGGACGATTTTACTGTTTATGGTAATACTTTCGAAGAAGCCTTAAGTAATCTTGAAAAAGTCTTGATTCGCTGTCAGGAATCAAATTTATCCCTTAGTCACGAAAAATGTAAAATGCTATTAACTGAGGGAATAGTGTTGGGTCATCATTTGTCTGCAGAAGGAATTAAAGTTGATCCAGCTAAAATTGAAGTGATAGTTAAACTTTCCTCTCTGAAAACCTAAAAAGATGTGTGAAGTTTTTTGGGACATGCTGGATATTATCGTCGATTTATTGAAAACTTTACAAAGATAGCCAACCCCATGTTTAAACTGTTAGCAAAGGATGCAGAATTTTGTTGGGATAACAATTGTCAGAATGCTTTTGAAAATTTGAAAGAAAAATTGTCCATGGCACCTATTTTAAGAGGACCAAATTGGTCTCTTCCTTTCCATATTTCAACTGATGCCTTAGACACTTCTTTAGGAGGAGTTCTTGGACAAAAAGAAAACCAACAAAACTATGCAATTTACTTTACCAGCAAAAACCTTACCCCTCATGAATTGAACTACACTATAACAAAGAAGGAATTTTTGGCTGTAGTTCATGCCATTAACAAATTCCATCATTACATCACTGGATATGAGGTTTTTGTACATACTGACCATTCTGCTATTAGATTTTTGATGAACAAACCAGTTACTACTGGAGGAATCACACGATGGATTTTACAGTTCAAGAATTTAACATCACTATAGTTGATCGTCCAGGAAAAGAAAATGTAGTTGCGGATTTTCTTTCTCATATTCCTCAAGATAGTACTGACATTCCAATGAATGATAATTTCCTTGATGAAAATCTATTTGCAGTAGCTGTTAAAACCCCTTGGTTTGCAGATACGGCAAATTACATAGCTACAGGGAGACTGCCAGCTCATTTGTCATCACCACAAACGAAAAGAATTGTCCGGCAAAGTGCTTATTACTCTTGGGTAGGAAGTGATCTTTTCTATACAAGTCCTGATATGATCATTAGGAGATGCATTCGGGAATATGAGATTCCCGATATCCTTTAGGTCTGTCATGATGGGCCATGCGGAGGACATTTCTCTAATAAGAGAACGACATATAAAGTCTTACAATCAAGATATTATTGGCTGACACTGTTTAAGGATGCAACAAAATATGTAAGAAGCTGTGATAGTTGTCAGAGGATGGGAAGACCTACCGTAGCAGACGATATGCCCTTACAACCATAGGTTGTGATTGAACCATTTGATAAATGGGCACTTGATTTTGTAGCACCAATTTCCCCAATGTCGAGGAAGAAGAAGTACATCTTGGTTTGTACATATTTTGTAACCAAGTGGGTAGAGGCAAAATCCTTATATCAAGCAACTGAGAAATCAGTGGTTGAATTTATTTATGAAGATATCTTTACCTGCTTTGGTGTTCCACGAGAGATTGTTACTGATCAAGGTGCTCAATTCACTTCTAAGTTTATGAAGGAAATCACAGATAAATATGGGATAAAACACTGTAAGTCTTCCCCATACCATCCACAAGCCAATGGGCAAGTGGAATCCACGAATAAAGTTCTAGAATCTATTCTAACCAAGACAATACATTTACATCACAAAGATTGGGTGGATAGACTTCCAGAGGCTTTATGGGCATACCGGACTACGTGGAGAAATACCATTGGTCATACCCCTTATGAATTGGTATTTGGCATGCAAATTCTCCTTCCCATAGAATTTCAGATTCATACCTTCTGCATAGCAACAGAATTGGGTTTGAATTTGGATGAGGCACAGAAACAAAGAGTTATGCAATTAAATGAATTGGGAGAAATTAGGCAAGATGCTCTTCAAAGAACTATCCTTGTACAAAATCAACGTAGCAAATGGCATGATAAATACATTAAGAAAAAGCATTTTCAACCAGGGGATTGGGCATTGCTCTTTGATTCCAAATATAAAACTTTCAAAGGAAAACTTACGACAAGATGGTTGGGACCTTATAAAGTGGAAACTGTTTTTGATAATGGATCTGTTAGAATCAAGACCATAGATGACTCTCAAAATTCCTTTGTAGTAAATGGACATCGATTAAAAGTGTATAACAAACCCTTGCCAATAGATGATTTTCTACAGGAAATCTCTAAACAACCAGAAATAAAGATAGCAGGAGAAGAGTCTTCTCCTCCTGCTAATCCTTGATTATTTTTGTTGTTTCAAGATTTTGTAAATAATTAAAATTTCAATAAAAATAAAAAATATATATATAAAAAAAAAACATATTTTTTTTTGGATATGTTGACATATTGTTTTCAGTTTAACAGGAATTTTTTTTTAAAGCAAGTACAGAATTGAACTTCATCACTTTTTCGCAACAGGTAAGAAGGTAAGATCTTTTTATTTTTTTTCTTATCAATATACACTGTCTTGTTTTGAAAATTAATAAATTTGAGCTTGTTTGCTCCCTTTGAATTGCTCATTAAAGTATGAAAGGGGCATTTATCAGGGATACTATTATTCTTTACTAGGCCTGATAAATTATGATGGGAAATAAATCCCCCTAGAGTTTTCTTTTAGCATTTTCTCAGACTCTCAAAACATGAGAAAGCAATGAGCATATACTAACTTGGGCTCATAAAATCCACAAGTAAGTGATTATTGTTCCAAAAATTATTCTCTGCAAGATTTTTATCTGCACTCACGTTGGATGATGTGGGATACGTTAAGGTCCACCTTCCAACAAGTCTCACTCCATCGACACCAACACCTTATTTGGAGTAGAGATTAGAGACTACTTAGTACCCTGGGATCTGCATGCCTCAATGGAAAATTTCCTTGCTAACAACCATGGGAATACATCAATGTCTCTTGGTTGATAGATCCTACAGGTGACTTAACACCAAGACCTTTATTCGTACCTGTTAGGATGTACTATAGGTACCTTGAGGCCCATTGACATCACTGGTGGGTCATCTCGCATTGGTTAACGACATTCATTAATGGCCGGTAATCCAATGATTTCTTTTTGTGTTTGACTCCACGACATTTATTCACACAAATAAGAATTGTACCATGGGTTAAAGCTTTGAAGCTGTTGAAGACACAATTTTAATTGGTTCGTTTCAGGAATGAATAGAAGACAGGTTCAGGGATAGCCATAAGATAATTTGCTTTATAAACATAAAATATTTTTCTCAGCAAGTTATTAGTGGTTCAAGTTTCTCTATAGATTTCAGTTTATTTCATCAGTACCAGTTAGTGCCAGACAAAATCCATCAGTCGCAGTGGTTATCAGCAGTACAAATTCCAGTTACAACTTTGGCGCTCTCTAGATTCAGAATTGACTTCAAAATCTCTGCAGTAAGAAAATAATGCATAACAGGAGTAGGTAATCGAACTCAGGTACGCTTAGTTTCATGTTAGTTTAATTTATTAAATTACACATTAATAAATTGAACTAGGACTACCTCGATACTCCATGACATTTTATTATCCCTATACTCTGTACTTAAAAGGCTGAGTTCAATCCTTCTTGATATTTCATATCATGGAAAATGCACTGCATTATTATGGTTGAATTCGACACAACTCATATGAAATGATATTTTGAAAAGGTGTATGACCATCATCATTTCTTCACATGCTATTGATCCTCACGACATTTCAAACGTCCTTCTATAATTCCTCTCACGACCTATTTCACACATCATACTCTATTCCTCTGTTGCCCTCATCTAATTTCGTTGCTCACCTTTGAACCTTTCCTGCTATACTGAGTGGAATTATGGTGGTGAATCGTCATGGGTATGATGATACGATTACACTTCAATTCGCTCTACACTTTCATGGTGGACTAGCTAAAGTGGGTGAGCTGGAATTTGAAGTCACAGAGAAGTTCATTTCAGAAGCAATTCAATTACCCAGCACTGGTCAGAAATGGACAAAGGGCCAACCAGTCGACAAGAACCTCTGCACGTAGCTCCTACAACCCCAGTATCAGAAATTACAATGGTCAGAAGGCACATCAAGGTCGTGGTTGGAACCGAAATGGGCTTAGTTGTTGTCTATACTTCAACGCTACCTCACTTGCGAAGGTCATTACACGATCGTGTTTCCATGTCATGCTCGACTCCTACTTCATTTCAAAGGTAACCATTTGGTGAACATCCCCTATTTTTTGTTGAAGAGTTTGAAGAAAATGGAAAAAAAAGTTCACAAAGACAAATATTTTAGAGGCAGTCTGTTTCATTTTGGTCTTGTCAAAATTTTGGTTAAGTGTGCGTTATCCTACAAACAGGAATCTTGGGATATGTTCGTTGTAAGAACCCTAGCTTCTGACAAATCTAAAGAGAAAAATATTGAGTCCACTTCTCCACAGAAGAAGTCGAACTCTAAGAAAAAGGTTGTTAAAACCCTGTCCAAAATCTGTGATGACACTGAGAATACACCAGACTGCACAATCGAGGCTAGTGATGATAATCATGGCACAGAACATTCATTTGATGTCCATGGTTTTGATGGTGTGGAAACTAACCATGAAAGAGTAGAAAACATTGTCCCTACAGATGCAAATGTTGAAATTCCGATTTCTTCTCCAACTGCTAAAAATATTATTGATGTGGAACAACTTGAGGAGTTAATCGACAAACCTAGAAGAAATCCCAAACGTAAATGCACACGCACACTTTCAGATGTGGATAACTCCATGCCTAGTTACCCATTACAGGAAAGATTAAAAAGTATGTATGATCATGAGGAGGCTCTGGAGTCTTCTGAGATGACATGGACTCTCTCCCAATTGATTTGAAAAGTCCGTAAAGTCAATCAGCAAGATAATGCACCCAAAGAAATTGAGTGGGACAAGCCAATTCAAATGCCAGTTGATACCCATGTTCAGGTGTATGAGGAGTTCACTCATGAACTCAGTCCAGTCGACAACCCTGTTCAAGTATATGGCAAGTTTACTCATGAACCCAGTGCAGTCGGCACCCCTGTTCAAGTATATGATGAGTTTACTCATGAATCTAGTCCAGTCGACACCCCTGTTCAAAGACCAGATGAGTTCACTCATGTGTCCAGCCTTCAAACACAACAAGTTCGTGGTAAAACATTCGAATCTTACTGTGAAATCTCTTCCAGTAGATCTTTGCAACCAATGGTTGTCAGATTGGAAAACAGGAATCATAGGTTTAAAGAGAAGTTACATGAATATACCATACTAGATCGGCACATCAAAACAAAAAATGAACTTATGAAACTCAGGCAAGCTCACTTCTCGTCAAAGATTGAACGATTAAAATGAAAAAATAAAGGTCTTTTTCAGAAGAATAGGAGACTACAGAGGATTTCCAGTTTTTGACTTTTTGTTGTTTGAGGACAGGCACAGACTTCAGCTTGGGGGAATGTTAGTCTCCAATTTTTACTATATTTTTTCCTACATCATGTCAGATATACCCCCATTTTCATATCTAGTATCATTTCCTTCTGGCCTTACCATGACACATTTGACATCCTTTTACCCTAAATGGAGCTATTCAAGGTATTCCTATGATTCAAGTTATTTTTAATGTATTTTGATATTTTAAACTAATATTGATACTAACATGACATGAGTTAGGTACTTGTTCCCTTGAAACAGACTTATTAGTACCAGGTACCGGCTCACACTTAGTGGAGACGCCAAAGACTTGCACGACATGGACAGATTGGATTGACAGTTCGATTCATATGATTGATTGAGTCATAAATCAATATGATGACTCAGAGCGAGATTGTAGAACTGTTTTATTATAATGCTTTATGATCCACGCTTCTTGACACTGCATGTCATGAAGCTGTGAAATTAGTTTTAACTGACTATGAGTCATTTTCGGATCTAAGATTCACTTAGATTAATGCACCTATGTTCAAGACTATTTTTGGAGGATCTATATAAACTGAGATCGCTCTCAAGAAACGTTGGTTATGATATGTTATGTGATACGATTTCTGATAATACAATTTGTTATGCGCTATGTTATTCGCTGTTAAAATGATTTGAGTTTGTTTATGAATTATGGAGTGTGAGTTATGAAAGAGTTATGCATGGAATAATCTAAGTAGCTCTGGTTTCGTTTTAGGGCGATTTCACCTCTTGGTTGGGCCCACCAACAGGTTCAATTCGCTGTCTCTTTTCCACAGTATAGTTAGTTTATTTTTAGTTCTAGAATCTGCATATGAGTTAGTTTTTCGTTTGAAGTTACTCTGCTAAATTCTGGCTTAGTTATTTTCTGTTAGTTTGTTCCCAGCTTGATATTATCTTGTAGATCATTGAATGTTGGAATGAGTTATTTACCATTGTAGAATTTGAAGAATGAACCAAGTGCTTAATCTAGATTTGCTTTGTTTTCCAGTTTTCAGTTTGATCATGATTTAAAGATAATTTGAGTTTAGACTTACTCTGTTTTTTTAAGGATAGCTATCTTGTGGTTTGGTTAAAGGAAGCTTCCAGTACTTGTAGGGTAAAATAGGAAATTTACTAGTTTCATCTTTGGTAGATTTAGAACTGCTTGATACTTAGATTAAATAAGAAGTTTCTAAAATGTTTGCTCTTTTATGGTTCAGATAGATATTTTGATGATTAGATGTTTAAAATATGGGTAGATAGATTTGGGTGATTTCTTTAGATTTGGAATGAAAATACCTTTGCTTAACTCATAACTATTTCCATTTGATTNGGATTCAGTTTATAAGAGTAAGTTTATGTTTTCTTCTCAGAATAACCTTTAGGTAGGAATTAGAATCTTACCAGCACATATAATGTAGCAGCTCTAAGTTCACTTACCCTGGTTTGACAATTTAGTGTTTTCAAGTAATAAAATCTTTAATACAATAGCTTGACATAAACTGACTTCTATTAATGATAAAGTATCATATATCATACATAACCAAATAACAGTTCTGGTACCAAAATATTACAAAATAGGGAGCTCTGCTCAACCATTCGACCACCATAACAAAATCTTGAACTGATCTATTTATACTTAGATCAGTGAACAACCGCTAGGAGAGTCATCTGGCCATCCCATCCAAGGATTTTCGTCTGCACCTCCTTCTGTCAGACTGTGCATGTTTCCTCCTATTAGATGCAAGCTTAGATCAATATGGGTCTGCAAGAAGAAACTCTCCATTGTGGTACCTCAGGCTGGCATTTCTGTCTCCTTGGCCATAACTTCCATGCCTTCTAATTATGGACTGAGTTGAGGTTTCAACTACCAGTCCTTTTTAATTAACTGAATCCCCTTGGGATTGGAGCGCGATTGAATGACTAGCGAACGACCACTTGTTGCTGTTGGATACAACATAATACGCGCATGCGATTTCAGGGTCGTCGAAAGCGGTTTGGACCCACACCGCTTTTGGGCCCGAAATGCACCATCTTCTACCACATAGCCTCCCCTCAATACCATAGTTTGGATTTTGGCCCGCCTTTGGATTTTAATCGCCTGTGCAGTTTGTGGCATTGAAATGATTAGTGGTCGTTGATCTGATCGTGATTTTTGATTTGGGCACGCCGACTATTTTAGAACCCCTGCTAAAGCTTTATCTTTCTGCCAACTATGGAACCCTTCCAACCACGTTTAGAGATGACACTAAATCAAAATGCACAGGGGATCTCTGTCGTGGAAAATTGCACCCGCCTGTTCGCCTGTGCTCATGGCTATCACCTATGACCCTGAACAACTTCATGTGTTAAAACCGCCAACTTCATTAGAATGGATACAAGAACACATCAATTATGTGGAAATACATTGAATATTTTTGGGCGAGAAGATCAAAACTTTCAATGGTCAATATCTTATTGGTACTATGCTACATTGCCATTACCTATAAAAAATGATAACATAATCTGGACATCATAGATTTCTCTAGCTGGATGTGTGTCTGTAGTCTTTGACTGTAAATAAATTGTATCCTAGTGCGCTGATAAATTCATTCAAAGACGAAGGGTTATTCAACTTCAAAGCGAATCATCCATTTATTTGGCGCCATTGGTCTTCAGAAAAATGCTGAAACTACCACAACCTACTATCACTTTTAAAGGAATAGAAGCAAGGAAATTCCTCAAGAACTAAAAACAATGTATTGGATCTTTTACAAGAATATTTAGAGGATCATGTGAAAATGCCAATTGATATATCAAGAAATCAGGTTAGTTTATTGAAGAACCCTTATCGAGAACTTGCATTGATCTTCACTATAATTATTGGTCAAGAATCCACGAAAATCATTCCTCGGTTGGCCCTTTATAATTTATATTTTACAATTCATGAAAAGTATATTTTTGATTGGGGAAAAATCATCTCTGTTGAAATTTTTTCCCAGCTTTCGAAATTCAAGAAAGAAAAGAAGTTATATATGTATTCTTAGTTAATATTTTCTATTACTTATTGCCACATCTTCAAGTATTTGACTATCGGGGAAAGGGTAGATTGCAAAATTGATCCAATAACTATGTGGTATTAGGATTTGTGGAGACATGAAACCACTTATCAGTTTTATGAAGTATACAATGAATTCATGATTGTTTACAATAAAATTCTTTTTGGAGAGAATACAAATAGACTGTCATTAGAAGCAATGACCTTTCTGAACAAAATAAGGACTTTAGAAAAAATGGAAAATTATAATTTGATTATAATTTTAGGTTCTCGTGAAAATCCTTTCTTTCTCCTTTATTACATTTAAAATAAAATATTCATCATTGAAGTTGCTAGGAAATAAAGATTCTGGTTGCACTTTTTTCATGATAAAATAAAGAGACAATTTATCCCATTGCCATGGAAAATATGAGAAATCATGTTAAGAGGCATTGCATAAATTGATGATTACTCAACTCACCCGAACCAGTTCAATCTGAAGTATGTAGAAACAATCAAGGGTTTTGACCCAAGTCATATCTTTCTCGATCATATGACATCAATTGAATTCAACAATGCATTTACAAATACATTTATGATTGAGGAAGAAGATGATACCCATGATGTTCCAATGCAATCTGCTAATTATATTGAGACTATGATAAGCTCGACAACTCAACATAAAAAAAGAGGCAAAGGTTCAAATGAAAGAGGTACTCAACCTCTCGTGGATTCAAAGAAAAGGAAGTCTACCCAAACACAATATCTAAGCAACAACGTCGCAACAAAACAATGTTTCAAAGAGTAACTTGAGTAGTGGTGGTGGTGATAAAAACCCTCCACAAGGAAAAATTGAAAGTCCCCATAAGCTTCAATTAAAGATAAAAAGAAAAAATTATCAGTGAGAAGAAGTAAAACAACCTATATCTGGAAATGACATATCTCTTGAGGACATGGACCTCAAGGTTGATATTAAAAATATTCATTTCCCCGATGAAGAACAAAGGTTGCAGGAAAGTCAACAAGTTGCAGTTGAACTCGCTACACAAGAAGAATATTTTTCAGAACAAGAGTCATTTGCCATACAAAATACTTTATTTGACATAAATTCTAGAAAGTTAATATTTGAAGGGTTTAACCCTAAGAATAAAATGGAAAAATCTCATTCTGAGTATGATCTAAAAAAATTACTTCCATCTGGAATTGCTAAGATACATAAGATAATAGGGTATGATTTAGATGTTTCAATTGATGACATGGAGTTACAAAATGAAAAATTAAAGGAAAGAATTAAAGATATGGAATATACTTTGATGCCTCCCCCTATTCTTGCAAGTCCATTGGCCACTGTCAAACCTACAACACCGGATTTAAAATTTAAAGGAACATCAAGCTTGTTGGTCGATGTCAAAAAGTTTGTTGAAGAAAATATTAAAAATAGAATGTTTCTTATTATGCAAGCATGGGATGTTGGAAGTAACATTGTTTCTTTTGGCACTAAATTAAATGATTTTAGAGATTTCCTCCAAGGTGACTATAAACATGAAGAAGGGTTTTATAAATATGCAATCACTACTTTTTCTTTGAAGGTTTCAAATATGATTGAAATGAAAAGAAAAGAATAAGATTTACCTTCTCCTGCTCAGATAAAACAACTAAAGGCTTGCTGTATTAAGAAGATACAGATTCTGAAATAAATTCTTGAGGAATATGATGATGTAGTTACTAAAAAAGAGGGGTTATACAAAATATTAACTGAAATAGACTTAGCTAGAACCACAAGTGAAGTATAAGACCCCAAATTAATTCTAAATTCTATATTTGTGACAAGAGAGCAATTTAAGCAAGAAGTGGAAATATTAAAGGGTCTTTCAACATATAAATTTAATAGTATCATTGAATATAATAAAAATGAAGTTGAGAATTGGTTGGTAAGCTATGCAAACAAAAAAGAAGATATTGAAGACGTGCTTAGCCAAATTTCATTTGACTTAAGAGACTTGGAGGGCATACTTTTTTATATAAAAATTAGACATGAAATAAATGTAGCCCCAATGAAAGATTATATAGAAGAGTGGTTAAAGAAGGCCTTAATTAATATTA